>CANYLF014745239.1:0-25886 GCA_948193215.1 Bocquillonia castaneifolia
AAAATGAAACCCTTCTTAGGACCTCGGCTGCCTAAGTTGTGCTTCAGAGGAATAGGTCTTTTTGACCCTCCTGGCTCGGATACCAGGTTAACCGTCTTGCCTTGGACCTCAGCTGCCTTGGCTTGACTTCAGAGGGATCCACTGTGCTCCTCTGGAAGTTAGTGGTAATGCTTGCTCCATTGGGGAATTTATGCTTTCTGAGACTTGAATTCTGGAATCATCTCCACTAGGGAATGATTTGTCTTTTATAGATTGTCACTGGGGATTGAATTTCTTTTATCAAATAATTCTTCTAGTCATTATCTTGATAGCCGTCACTGGAACAACTCCACTAAGGAAATAAAGCTATTTTCTTCTGTCAAGAATTTGGCTTGATTGTCGCCTTGATAGCCATCACTGGAATAAATCCAATTAAGGAACTTGATTTCTGAACTTGATTCCATTTGAGGAAATTTTAAAATTAATCCAAGGGAATCAAAATATTTCTAGCATAAACCTCACTGGGGAGAACCATTTTTAGACACAAGATTACTATCCATATGTCTGGATTTACTCCAAATGCTTTAAGAATTTTAAGTAGGAAAAGAGATTTCTGAAAAGGATTTTTTTGCTATTTTTGTCATTTCTTCTGTAATTCTCTGCCATACTGATTGTAGTTGTCTATAACTTCTGATAATCTTTAGAAATTCTCCCCTAATTGGACTCAAAATGACCTTCTTTGGCCTTAATTTTGATTTTGGACCTAATTGTAATAAAACTTCTATCTTTATTTTTAAGAAAACTTCAAGGACCAAAATGGTAATTTGTAAAATTGGCTATTAAGTTGGCGGGCAGCAACAATTTTGGGCACTATTCATTTCAAAAATTCCCAAAACATCATTTTCCTCTCATTTCTTCATTTCTTAACCAAATCACTTTAAATAAAAAGCAAAAATGGCCGACGATCCGGAATTAGAGCCTATAAACCCAATTAGCCTTTTTCGAGCTCGGGAAGAGGTGCAAAAAGGTGATTGTGCAGGAATTCATAAAGGAGGAAGAGTTTCTCCACTTTCCAATGCTCGATTTCATCTCTATAGCTCGATTGGAGACCAGGTAAGTGTCCAA
This sequence comes from Bocquillonia castaneifolia, assembly GCA_948193215.1. Lineage (NCBI taxonomy): Eukaryota > Viridiplantae > Streptophyta > Magnoliopsida > Malpighiales > Euphorbiaceae > Bocquillonia > Bocquillonia castaneifolia. The sequence goes on from CANYLF014745239.1 coordinate 1,105, forward strand.
ACACTTCAATCTTATTGTTTATTAACTAGGCATTGTGTATTTTATTGAAAATCTGCAAAATAAACTCGAATTGATAGCCAACACCACTGTCCAGGGCTCAACGCCAATGCTGGGAGTGGCGTTGCTGCCAACGCCACTCGTGTGACCGGCGTTTATGGCAACGCCACTGCTTGGACTAGCGTTGAGCTCAGTTTCATTCCTGGCAATGACTTTAAACTCTGTACAGCCTTCCGATGCATGTTTGGATGATTGGATATGAAAAACTACACTGATATATATATTCTATGAACTGTTTATGCATGATTTGATGCTCTGGTGGCTTCCAAAGTTAGAAATAAAGAATGCATGCAAGAATTAAATGACTCAGTTAGGAAATTTACCAGTTATTTACCGTGCAGGGAGATGAGACTACTTTCACCTATAATGGAAATTTCTCTAAAGTATGAAAAGTTTAGAGAGGATTACCCTTGGGTGTACAGGCGTTAGTGCTACAAGCTGGATTTGGCCCTTTACTTTCCACACTTCCTGAGAATGTGGACGATCATGTGAGCTCTCATTGTGATCGCTGTTCCATTCAGGCATTGATGGAGCGATGGTTTGAGTCCACCCACACCTTCTAGTTGCCATGTAAGGAGTATATACTGTCTCCGGCTTCTTTTTCTGCTAGTACCGGACCAGCATGTGCTGGTGATAGGATATTCTAGGATGATGGGATATACTCTGTCCATCATGACATGCAGAATGAGTATATTCTCCGGATGTTGGGTATGGTTCCAGGTCTGAAGAGCTTTAAGAAGCTCTATGTTGATGCACTTGCGAGACATCTCCTGATACGAACCATCACTATTGGAAAGAATGATTCTACCAACTTCAATGTAATTGATACGTTCAAACTCAATTTAGATTGATTAACCTAATCAAACGTGATAAACCCTCTATCTTTAAAGAGATAGCAACCTTACCAGTATTGTTGATTTCGTTTAACCTAAGATCTAACTCAAAATTTGCAATTGAATTAATGGAACTAGCAAGCTTAGCAATTAACCACTAAACCCTCTAGTTGTAAATAAATGATTACTCAAACAACCTATGAACTAACAAGTTAATAGATTATTTAAGGTAGAATTGAATAAACTAACACATAGTTTAATTCAAGAAATCAATAAGGAACACCTTAATGATAATAGGCAATGCCTAGGGTTTTTGATAACAATCAAAAATGAAATTTTATTATTCAATGACATATGAATTTTGGCCAGCCCCTTAGTTTCTTTATATAAGGCTTAAACAAAGTAATTCTAATCCTAAAGAACTAAGAAAAATCGGCCAAACAAGTTTGGCTTGAAAGAAAAAGCAAATAAAAATGGAATTCCTAATCCTAGTTGGAAAACTAAAACTAGCTGAACAGAACCACAACATTGCATCCCAATTTTGACCCCTTTAGAGACCTCAAATTAAAATTCTTAAAACATAAGAATTGTATATCTAGATCTCCTCTTTTCTTAGCATTTTTAACCGCCTCAATCAAAGTTGTATAGCAAAAGTTATGACCCAAACAAGCTATTGTGCTTAGTAAATCTGATTTTAACTTCCCAATTGGATTTGGAATTATGGATAAGTACCCAACCCTTAGGATTAGGGTTAGAGTTTTGACCCTTGACCACTGGCTTGGTCTTGGGTTGACCTTTCTTGACCTTTGGCCGTTGACCATTCAGTTGACTTTAACTTGTTGACTTTCTTGACTTTGTAGAATTAAGCTTATTAGATTGTTAACAAACTTATTGTCTTCAAACCATTATCATCATCAAATAAACCATTCAAAATATGCTCCATATTTGAATTCAATCTAGGCTTTTGTCCATTGCTTCATACCTTAGATCATATGGCCAGAGTTTGATTGGCGATATGATTAAATGGCCCATATTTTCATCCTTTACTTGCTAGGTAGTACTATCTTCTACGACACCAACACTTCCATCGGCTTGCAATTCATTCCTATTCTCAGGGACTTTGATCAGATGAGCAGATACGATTGGGGCTCTCTTGCTCTAGCCTATCTGTATCTTTGCATGGACAAGAATTCTCATAGTGCTATGAAGTTTTGCGGCTTCTGGCACGCCACTCATGTGAGTTGCTTTGACATTTACTTTATTGCTTGCTTTACTTGCCATGCGCTATCCTAACTCTTTCTTTTGCAGGTCTAGGCAATTGAGATGGGCTTGATTTGCCAGTTCTTCTCTCTCCAGCATTACTATGTATTCTCTGTCCTTAGACATTGGGGTTTGTAACAATTTTGTATCCATCTAGCTGACGTTGATGCTCATCGCGTGTATCTCAACTCTCTGACTATTTCTAAGGTAAAACAAATGAAAGAAACTTTGTTAGTTTAAAGCAATTGACATAATTTTGAAATTTCTACCTTATCTCTTTCTGTTTCAGGTTGACAAATGATGGTTAGGCCTGATGGAGGGGTACCCGCCCTATGTTATTGCATCTCTGTTGAAGGATGACATAAGGATCCTCCCAGAGGATCCTGGACTCAGGATGTGGTTTCTTGGAGAGAGGACTCACCACCAGTATTCGACTAGATTCCGTAGGAGGCTACATGATCCACCCCTTGAGATGTTTTAGGGATACGAGTTGATGAATAGTGCTTTGACCACAGCTCTTGATGGTTTTGAGTGCGTGTCTTATCTTTCCCGAGCTAAGGATTACAGTTCATTCTTGTGTTCGAGATGCCTTCCAGCATTACCCTTATCTCCCAGGATGCTTGCCAAGGTAACATTCCATTCTTTTTGCTTTTCCCTACAGTATACCTTGCTTGTAAGATCTACAGCTGCTTATGTATAAGTGGCCATGGGCGTAGTGACTTTCTCTGAGTCTAGCTCTGATGAGGATCAGGATGAGGGAGACTCTAGGGGTTCAGGTGATGATGATGCCCCCAGTCCTAGGCCAGATGTTCCTAAACTGAGCAGTAGGACCCGCACTTTTCCTAGAGGAGCGATTCCGAGTCTGGAGGTTGCTAGACCTCGTTCATCTCGACATGCTTCTAGCAGCTAGGGTGATGTTGTATCAGGCCATATCACTGAGTTCCTCAGACTATCTGTTCATCATAGGATTATTGCTGGTCTGGTTGAGCATACTTTTCATCTTGCTGCTGATCCTTCGATTTCTTTCACAGATGGATGCACTCATGTAAGCTATTTTGTCTTTCCTTCTTTAGTTTGCAACAATATCTGGATTCTAACCCTTTATCTTCCCAGGTTCCTATCAATGAGGTTACATGTCTGTCATCATACTTCCAGGCCAGCAAGGCCCATCTAGTGGAGACTTGTGATTCTTGGAGACAGGCTTGTCACTTCTCTTGCAGGATGGTTACTGATTTGAAGGCTCAGCTTGCTGCTTTAGATATCCCAACTGAGGGAGCGGGTGCAGATTAGGGGGAGGATGATGATGATGATGATGATGATGCTGATCAGGAGGTTGGTGATCAGCAAGCTAGTAACGAGGCTGGTAGTCAACTAGCTGGTGATGATGAGGATGATGGGGATTTAGAGGAGCCTGAGGAGGAGGATGAGTAGACGTCCTTATTTCTATTTCTAAACTTCTTCTAGGCTTTGATATGTACCTGCACTTTACACTTTTGGCACAAATATGCGAATGTATACATGGTTCTTAGATATTATGGATGCGTATATGCATATTTTTCTTACTAATATAAGCAAATGTATGCAAAATTTTTAACTAATGTAAACATATGCTTGCAAATTTGCAAGTTTATGTATGCATGATTATCTTTCTTACGCTTTCTGACATGTGTGTATGAAATGCCGTGCATAGAATCCTCCTAGACCCTCAAAAATCTACACTGATCATCAAATCACCAAGAAGAACCAGGCCAAGGCCCAACACCACTCATTTGAGTGTCGTTTGCCACCAATGCCATTTGGGGATAGGCGTTGGGTGGTAACGCCACTCTTGGGACTGGTGTTGGCCCGCAGATGCCACTCCCTCAATTTCGGGCTTTTCTTGAAATTTTTCATTCTATTTTGACTCCTTTTTGAACCCAAACTTCCCCAAACCTCGTGGGCTATAAATAGAATCACTAGGGTAGCTTAGAAGCATTAAATAACATCAAAAGCATTCACAAATCACAAAGATGTTCTGGAACTCAGCAAACACCCTTAGAAAGCATATAGGAAGTGTGGAAACAGAAATCTGGAATTCCTTGGACACCTTACAAAGTTCAAGGCTTTCTTGAATTTCCCATTCAACATCAAGCTTCTACATGTGGCTACCAAATGTTGGAGCACTAAACACCATGTCTTCCACTTCAATGGAGTTAAGCTATGCCCCCTGTTTGAAGAATTTGAAGGCATTCTGAATAAGATACACCGTTCTAATGCTCCTTTAGTATTACCTTCTTCTTACAGTCAAACTCCGGAATCCCTGGCTGGTTTCTTTGGAATAACCTTGGGTCAGATACTGCCCTGTATTCAACATCTATTGGAATGAGCTCTAAGCCAAAGAATAACAGATCTTAGAAAAGGATCACCAGTTTCTATCTATATGCGTAATTTCTACTAGTTTCCACTGAAAGCAGAGGTAACTTCTAGATTGTTCATGTCCTAGAGCAGGTGGAGAGTGGTCATAACCCCTTTCCCATTATCTTGGCTGAAACCATTGTTGGCTTGGACTCTATTAAGAATACTCAACCCCTTCGAGGTAGCCCACTACTTCTTTAGGTATGCCTAGCTTGTCTTGTTCTCATGATTTCTTCTATTGAACCTTGACTGACCCATCCATACACTTCATCAGATCTGGTTGAACAAAAAGCTAGGCATATTGATGCCCCCAGCCAATCCTACAACTTACAGGCCGTGACAGTTCCAATCTAGAGGTCATGCTTTATCTAGGGCCGAACGTGCTACATTGGGAATCACAGGCGGTTGGACTAACTTCCTATTATCTAGGAATGAAGAATTAATCTATTGGCATTGTCCAAGGTGGAAACTGAGCTTTGTCACTACCTTTGTTATAGACAAATGTGTCCAGATTGCTAGTTTTAGCACTGTAACCTTCTATACTCCATCCAGGGTCCGTAGGCATTATGGCATGGTTTAGAGGGTTTTAAATCATGTTCCAACCTTTACCCCTTATGATGTTCCTCCTTTCTTCTTGAGGAAAATTCATTCTCGCTGGGCTAACAGGTCTTTTGAAAGAAATTTGAGCTTCACCCAAGGACTGGCTACTAATGATGAGTACAAGGCTTATGTTGATCTGGTGAGTACAAATACTGGCTTGTTTATTTTAATTCATATGTAGATTATACCAATGTGAATCTCATGGCATGGCTTTTCTTGTAGGTTAAGATGTCTGGTGATGAAGGCAAAGGTGTTGAGCTGTATGTTACAAGTAATAGAAATAATGCAAAAAGAGCAAGAGAAGAAGCTAGAAAGGAAATAAATGCAAGCTTTGATAACATTAAGTTGACAAAGAAAAACAAAAATAATTGGGTCTCATAACCATTTCATTTATTCATGCAATGTTTTAGCTTTTTAGTTATACAAACACAGAATCAGATAATATAAGTTTGACACTTTTCTTTTGCAAAATTTATTTTATTAATATTAGCATAATAAGCGTACTTTAACTTTTACATTTAATATTACTGCTTCCTTACTTTCTTCTCTCATTGCCTTAATTTTTGCCTAGACTGCCTCTTTATGAGGTTTTCACCCTAGTAGGCTTTTGCCCTAATTTTTTGCCTAGAATGCCTCTTTATGAGGTTTTCATTCTAGCGGATTCCCTTATTTTGCATGAACCACCCAAACAGGTTTTCAACTCATCGGTATTGTTATTATTTTTATACATTTTTCTAAAGGTTGTATTTCTTAAGACGACCCAGGTTAATGGGTTTCTTGAACTTGTTTCCTTCCAGATCTAAAATCTTCACAGTTACTTTAGACATGATCTTCTTGACCAGATATGGGCATTCCCAGATTGGCTTGATTGGCCTGGCCTAGGATCAAATGGAATAGCCCTAGCCTATTTTAGCACCCAATATCCTTCCTTGATTGTCCTGACTTTAACTCCTTTGTTGAAAGCTCTGGCTATTCTTTGTTGATACACCAGAGTATGATGAAGAGCTTTCTTCCTCCTTTCTTCTAAAGACAACAACTACTTGTATCTTGCTTCAGCCCATTGTACTTTAGGAATTTGGGCTTCTAGTACTACTCTTAATGATCGAATCTGGGATTCAATTGGCACTATTGCTTCACCTCCAAACACTAAGGAATAAATCATTTCTCCTGTCGCACTTCGCATGGTTGTGTTGTAACCCATGAGTGCAAAAGGTAGTTTGTCTGCCCAATCCTTAAAGGTCTTCACCATTTTGGCTAGGATCTTCTTGATTGTCTTGGTGGCTGCTTTAACTGCCCCATTAGCTTGTGGTCTGTATAGTGAGGAATTGTGGTTTTCAATCCTTTCCTTTTCTAACAGATCCACTGTTTCTCCTTAGAATTACACACCATTGTCTGAGAGGATGTGATATGGTTCCTGAACCTGTAAATAAGCTTTTTATTGATAAACTCAGCCATACCCTTTGCTGTGACCGTCGGCAGTGAGATTGCCTCCACATATCTTGAAAAAATGTTCAATAGCCACAATGGTGTACTTATGACCATTTGAAGCTATCGGCCTTATTTCTCCAATGATGTCTATCCCCCTAGCTGAAAATGGCCAAGGAGATGTTAAATTAAGGAGTTCCGTTTGTGGTAAATGAATCTGGTTCCCTTGCAACTAACATTCATGGCACTTTCTAACCATCTTCATGCAATTTCTATCCATCTTTTCCTAGTAGTATCCTTTCTGGACTATCTTCTTTGGCAAGGTATGCCCACTCATGTTAGGACCACACACTCCTTTATGGATCTCCTTCATGACTTCTTCTGCCTCATATTGGTTCAGACATTGAAGTAGTACTCCATTCAAAGCTCGCCTATAGAGTATCCCATCATGATAAGTGTAGCTTCTTGAACTAATCCTCAAGGCATGCTTCTGCTTCCCATTAGCTCCTTCTGGATATTCCCATTTTTCTAGGAATCTCAAAATTTCATAGAACCATGGCTTCTCATTTGGTCCGTTCACAATCATTACCCATTCACCTTGGTAACATGAGATTCTGGCTCTACACATCACTAGAGGTCTCACAGCGACATCTCTAGAATTCGCCCACATGGACGCCAGTGTTGCCAGTGTGTCTGCCATTTGATTCTCTTCCCTTGGCAAATGTGTAAAGGTACAATTAGAAATACTCAGCGTGAGCGTCTGAATGTACTCTGTGTAAGGTTTCAGCTTCTCACCTTTGACTTCCCAACTTTCTGAGGCTTGGTTAACGATGAGCATCGAATCTCCATAAATAGTGAGGTTCTTTGCTCCTACTGCAATGGCTGCTTTCAAACCAAAGATACATGCCTCATATTTGGCCATGTTGTTAGTGACCTTGAAATCCAACTTCTTTGTCAAAGGAATGCTCTCCTCTTCACGCGTGATTAGGATTGCCCCCATTTTGGCTCCTTTGTGGTTCACTGCCCCGTCAAAGTACAACTTCTAACTGTATGCTTCTATTAGGCTCAGAGACTCGTCTGGGAACTCATACTCCCATGTTTCTTGCTCTTCTAATGGGTTAAGAGCTAGAAACTCTGCTACTGCTCTTACTTTGATAGTCTTCCTAGTCAAGTACTGTATGTCAAACTCAATCAACAATACCAACCATTTGGTATGCTTACCTACTAGCACTGGTGCTTCATATAAGTAACGCATTGGATCAATTTTAGCCACAGCTTGAACCTGGTAGGACTGGTAGTAGTGCCTTAACTTTCATGTCATCCATATTACTGCTAAGTAGATCTTCTAAATAATGTCATATTTTGCTTAATAGGATAACAACTTCCTACTAAAATAGTAGACAGCATGTTCTACTCCGTCTTCATCTTCCTTAGCGACCATCACTCCTATAGCATCATCTTCCAACATAAAGTACAATATCAATGGTCTCCCTGCCCTAGGGGGTTGAAGGACAGGTGGATTCATCAAATATTGCTTAATCATGTCAAATGCTTTCTGACATTGCTCGTCCCATTTAACCTTATGATCCTTCCTAAGTAGCTTAAAATGGGCTCACAGATCGTAGTTAATTAATCTTGAGATAAACCTGCTGATGTATTGAATCTTCCCTAGGAATCCCCTAACTTCATTCTCAGTCTTCAAAATTGGCGTCTCTTGAATGGCCTTCACCTTGTCTGGATCCACCTCAATCCTTTTCTGGCTTACTATGTGCCCTAGGAGCTTCCCAGAGGTTATCCCAAAAATGCATTTCTTTGGGTTGAGTCTGAGATTGTACTTCTCAACTTGCGTCAGGAATCGATCTAAAGCTTCAAAGTGGCCTTCTTTGGTTGATGACTTGACCATCATATCATCCACATAAACTTCGATCTCCTTATGCAGCATGTCATGGAACAATGTTGTGGCCATCATTTGATAAGTTGCTCCTACATTCTTGGGTCCAAAAGCCATGACCTTGTAGGAGTAAACACCCCATTCTGTGATGAAAGCTGTCATGATCTTGTCTATGAGTGCCATCATTATCTAATTTTAGCCGATGCAGACAAGGAGGTTCTGCCTCAAAACCTGAGCCATGACTAGCAAGTGCAGCACTGTGTGTTTAGCTGTGGGGCTAAAATGGTAGTCGCCATCTAAACCGGCATCGAGAATATCTTACAAGGTGTATAGCCCGATTCCTCTTAAGAATACGAAAGGTGCATTGACCCTAGAGATTCAAGGATCAAACTTATCAATTCCAGAGCGTGATTCTTTACCCAATACTCCTAGTATTATACCAACCTTCATTCCTTCTAACAAAGCAATAAAAAAACACATAACAAGTATAGGCTACCTTTTACATACATACATGCAATGGTGAGTTTCTAACAACAAACAAGAGTCAATTTTAATAATTACCAGCCATTAATTAGGGTCAATTAACATGCATAAGTGATAACAACACATAACAATCAACACAGTAACACAACCTAGGGTTTCTACCGTTTTAGACCTAAAACGATTACCAAATTAGAATTAATATCCAATTTCATGCAATAACACATCTAAATTACCAAAGAAGCTACAGAAGCTTACCTCGTCATTGCATTCCATGTGAAAGCTACTGTATACAACCATATAGGCGCGTACACTCCCATTTAAAGCCCAACGCCACTTCTAGAAACATGACAAGGACCAACCCCACTCATGGGATTGGCGTTTGGGCACAACACCAGTTAGCTATAGGCATTGGTGCCCAACGCCACTCCTGGCAGTGGCGTTGGTTGCCAGAATGCAAGTAGGATGCAAAATTTGATGGAAAGCATAATTTTTGAGTTTACCAACCCAAAAAACACACAAACAAATACAACTATGCATGAAATATTCACCAAAACATGTTATTATGCATGAGTCATGGCAAAGCGACCTAGATCTAATCATGGCATGCATTAAAACACAAAAGATACAAGCTTTACATATAAAACATACAAAAGACACAGATTTTATACATAAAACATGTAAAAGATGCAAACTTTACACATAAAATGTTAAAACAACACAATTTCACAAGTTAATGTGCAAAGAAACAGACTTTATGCATCGAAACATGCAAAGATAACAACTTTATACATTAAAATGCAAAAAGAAACAATCTTTATGCATGAAAACTCAAAAAGACATGATTTTTATGCATGGAAAACACAATGAAAACAATTTTTATGATTTAAAACATGAAAAGAAATGATTTTTATGCATGAAAACATATTAATGGCATCAAAGAATTCAGATCTAGAATAAAACACAAAAACATGCAAAGAAAACCACTTTCATCTTTAATAATGCATGTACATGGCATTTAAACAAAACAAGCATTCAAAAACATTATTTAAACATGTAAAAAAAAAAGATTACAACAACAAAACATATAAAGCAATACACTCATGGCATGGAAATCATGAAAATATGACAAAACAATAAAAAAAACACAAATGAATAGATGACTTACCTTTCAAGAAATTGACTTGGAAGCGCTTGATAACTCTTAAATCTGGTTTGAGTGACTTTTAAGTTGCTTTTTAGTGAACAATGATTGTTGGAGCCTTGCTTGAATGGATTGAAAGCTTAAAACCATCTTTGAATGCAAAAAGATGCAAGTTTTAAAGAGCTTTTGTGTAAAACAATGTGAAAAAGTGAAGTGTTTTTATGTTATCAAGTGAATTTAGAGTGTTGATATGAAAGACCAAACCCTAAATTCATATAAATTGTTGCCTCCCCCCAAAACCTAGTTTTTAAGTTGTATTTATAGCCGCACTAGCTTAAAACTTAAGCTAGGGTTACTACCATCACTTTTCTAGTGAAATTCAATGACTTGAGCTTAAAGCAAAGGATATTTTGGTTGAAAATGGACCTACAGTGCCTTAGGACTTGTGTACGGCTCGTACGGGCCATTCCGGGCCAAAACAGGTTGAAAACGGCCTTTCCATGATGAAAATTTTACAACTGGCATAGGGGCCCAACGCTAGTCTTCCTTGTGGCGTTGAGCCCAACGCTAGTCACATGAGTGGCGTTGGGCCCAACTCCACTTGGAAGAGGCGTTGGGCCAAATTCCACTATAAAGAATGGCGTTGGGCCCTTTTGGGCCTCCAAAAGTCTGATTTTGCAAAAATATATAACTGAGAAAATGTGCAGAATGGTCTCAAATATCATCCATCAAAATTTTAAGTCATTCTGATTCTTGTAGAGAAAGTTATGATGAAAACCATCTGAAAAATGCACTAGTTATGCTTAAAACAGGAGTTTTGGGTAAACCATGCTTTGTAGGCTTAGAAAACACTTTGATTGAGGCTTTACAATCTCTAAAAAAGTGATTGTCAACTCATTTCATGCTATTTAAAACATGAATGATCATTACTGGGCCTCTGAGCTGCTTCTGCATTCCTGCGTCCAAAAATTAAGTGTTAATAGTTGGCAAAGCCATCCATAATGGAATACATGGCGCTTGCAGCCGCACTATCAATCAGAACATCAATATGAGGCAAGGGGAAGTCATCCTTTGGTGATGCTTTGCTCAGCTCCCTGTAGTCTACACACATCCTGACCCTTCCATCTTTGTTGGCAACTAGGACTATATTGGCTATCCATTCTGAGCGGTTAACAACTTCCAAAAACCTAGCCTCGATCTACTTCTCAATTTCTTCTTTGATGAGATTGGCCCATTCTAGTCTAAGTCTTCGAAGCTTCTACTTGACTGGTTTCTTAGCTGGATCTATGGGAATGCGAAGTTTAGCGAATAGTTCTATCAATACCTAGCATGTCGTCATATGTCCATGCAAATACACATTTTCTTTTATTTAATATTTTTTTAAAATTTTCTCTCTCATTAGCAGTAATATCAAATGCAAGAGTTATTTCCTTTGGTTGTTCTTTTGTGCCAATGTTAATAGAATGTGTTTACACAGAATTAACGTCAAAAATGCTTATGGTATGATCCATGTAATGTACAGTGCCATCTGGTAAAACATCACACAAGTAAGCAAAATTGGTGTTCATATCATTGAACATGGAAAAAACAGAATCGACGGATAAAAATGAGGGCTTTTATTATGTTCTAGAGTTAATCAAAACATGCCAAAATAAAAGTTTGAATGACAAAGATAATCAAATGAAAGAAAGCTTCCTAAATCTACTACCTATCTAGCCCTTGGTCTTAAGTGATGCTTCAAATTTCCATATCTTTTAACTGCCTCTCGCAAAGCTCCTTTTCCTGTTGCTCTTCCATAAACTTGATCAGTGTAGGCATTTCATCAAGGTGGCGTCGAATCAGGTAATCCCTTATCCATTGATTCTCATCTTCTGTGAATTCCAGCTTTCCTGGGTCTCCGATAGGTGGTCGAACCTCATCTATTATGGTCCATTCATCGAAAAAATAAGGGGTTAGCATGCCATGACATGTGTATGCAAAGATGCATGAATGCAAGCATCACAAGGGTACATAAGTAGCAAACGTTAATCAAACACACATACTACTAAGTAGTGGACCTTCCAACCTTATTTCTCCCACACACGTATCCATTTAGGAAGTCAACATTCCTAGGAATTGGTCTGGGCCATCACATCAATAGGGGATGCTATTGTCGACGTACCATGCACATTTGCACACAAAAGAGGCTCTCAACATACAAACCAACCAATAAGTCATCATTATGTCCCTATCCTATGTCTTTGCTCTTGAAGAGTCCTTGATGTTTCCTATACTCAAGGGTTGTTTTAACAGTACACCAACATCCCTTCCACATGGGTAGTAATCAAAGGTCAATCTTTTCAAACCCTAACTGATCCTATGCTGTAGGGCCGAATTAGCTAGGTACATTTAGGCTAACACTTGACACCCCCATAGGCAGTAATCAGAGGTCTGATTCAAGGGCAATAACACTAGACTAGGTCAATATAATGGCTTCATAGCATCACAAAATAAAAGCAATCATTTGGTTAGTCTTAGAGGAAGTTGCTACAGTCATTACATGGCTTCGGTTAAGTTCGACTAAAAGAGGTTCCCATAGAAGGTGAACTCCCATTAACCATTTCCTTCTTTCAAAAAAGGTTCAAGTGATGGTAGGACATTCAGCTTTGAATTTCCCATTAGCTATCACCCATTAACCATTGCTATGATGGTAAGTGATAGTAAGATAATTCATCAACTATGAGTGGTAGTTACTGATTTCGCCTCCTATGAAGAACTCTTATAAATCATAGGTGACTCGACCAATGGTACCTGAGAGGTAGGGTGTTTTAATGCAATCATGAATGCAAAGAAACTAGAGTTTAGCATAATAAGAAGAGTATTGGTAATGACTTGAATCATAAGTCTGTCTGTTAAAGGTCCCTAGTGGAGTTGCCAAACTACAGACAAGGAGGGTTTGCCTTAGAGCCTGAGCCAAGACTAGCAACTGCGGTACTGTGTGTTCAGCTACTGGGCTGAAGTGGTAGTCGCCAACTGAACCGGCATCGGGAATATCTTATAAGGTGTACGTCCTGATTCCTCTTAAGAATATGAAAGACTCATTGACCCCAGAGATTCTAGAATTGGACTTATCAATTCCCGGAGTGTGATTCTTTACCCAATACTCTTAGTATTATGCCAAACTTCATACCTTCTAAAAAACAACAATAACATATAGCAATTATCACCCACCTTTTACATACATGCATTCAATGATGAGTTTCTAATAACAAACAAGAGTTAATTTTAACAATTACCAACCATTAATTAAGGTTAATTAACATGCATAAGTGATAACAAACAAGCAACAATTAACACATCATCACAACCTAGGGTTTCTACCATTTTAACCTAAAAGGATTACCAAATAAGCATTAATAACCAATTTCATGCAATAAAATATCTAAACATTTACCAAAGAAGGTTTAGAACGCTTACCTCGTGGCTGCAATCCACGTGAAAGCTACTGTACATTCATTTACATGCCCATATACTACTGATCCAAGCATAACGCCGCAGGGGACACACAAACAGAGACCAACGCCACTCGTGGTAGTGGCGTTTGGGCCCAACGCCTCTTACCTATAGGTATTGGTGCCCAATGCCACTCCTGGCAGTGGCGTTGGTGGGCAGGACAAAAATAGTGTGCATGATTTGACAAAAAACATAATTTTTGGGTTTACCAAGCCCGAAAAACACATATACAAAGATTATTATGCATGAAAAATTCACTAAAACATGTTATAATGCATGAATCATGGGAAATCAACCTAGATCTAATCATGAAAAATATTAAACAACATAAAGATGCAAGCTTTACACATAAAACATAAAAAAATTACAACTTTACATGTTAACATGCCAAAGCACAAACTTTATGCATGGAAACATACAAAGATGACAACTTTATGCATTAAAATATGAAAAGAAACGATTTTTATACATTTAAAACAAGTTCATGGAATTGAATGATTCAGATCTTGAAATAAAACACATCAAAACATGCCAAGAAAGCAACTTTATAATGCATGTACATGGAATTTAATGACATTTAAACAAAACAAACATGCATAAACATCATTTAAACATGTTAAATAGAAAATTACAGCAAATAAAAACATGTTAAAATATCATACAAATCTTGAAAACATGCAAACAATCATGAAAACATCACAAAAACAAAGATTAGAACACTTACCTTTCAAGGAATTGGATTGGAAGTGCTTGAGTGCCCACAGATCTAGATTGAGTAACTTTTTGGTCATTTTTCATTGAATTATAGGCGCTGGAATGTTGCTTGAATGAATTAGAATACTTCAAAACCGTCATTTGATGCAAAAAGATGCAAACTTTCAAAGACTTTTTTTTTCCCTACAATTTTAAAAGTGATCTTTTGTAGCTATCAATGATATCAGAGATTTAGTATGAAGAACTAAACCCTAAAATCCATTCTAGCTGTCGTCCTCTCCTAAAATCTGATTTTAGACGAGTATTTATATGCATACTAGCTTAATTCTTAAGTTAGGGTTTAAAACCATCACTTTCTTAGTTAAAAACAATGACTTGAGCTTAAAACAAAGGAAATTTTGGTCAAAAATTGTCTTACAAGGCCTTGGGATGTGTGCACGATTCATACTGATCATCCTGGACTAAAACAGCTTGAAATCAAGCTTTTTATGCCTGAAATCGTGCTACTGGCGTTGGTGGGCCAATGCCAGTCTTCCTTGTAGTTTTGAGGCCAAAGCTAGTCACATGAGTGGCGTTGGGTCTGTCTCCACTTGGAAGAGTGGCGTTGTGTCCAATTCCACTCAGAAGAGTGGCGTTGGGCCCTTTTGGGCCTCTAGATGTCGGATTTTGCAAAAACGTATAGAAGAGAAAATGTGCAGAATGACCTTAACTATCAACCATCAAAATTTAAAGTCATTTTGATACTCATAGAGAAAGTTATGATGAAAACCGTCTAAAAAATGTACTATTTATGCTTAAAACAGAAGTTTTGGGTAAAACATGCTTTGCAAGCTTAGAAAATGATTTAATTGTAGCTATGCAATCTCTAAAAAGTAATTGTCAACTCAATCCATGTTATTTAAAACATGAATGATCATCACTAGGCCTCTGAGCCGCTTCCTCATTCCTGTATCTAAAAATTAGGTGTCAACACAGTTCTTAAAAGAATGGAGGTAAAGGAGAGTAGAAACCTCTAAGGTGATCTAGTTAATTTCTAACCTAATCAAATCTTTCTAGATTGCTTTTATTAACCTAAGTCTAAAGCATGCAAGGAAGTTTGTTTTTTAACTATTGATTACAAATCTTTGATTATCTTTGATTGATTTGATCCATTTTCATACAAAGCAAGTATTTATGAGTGATTTACTAACATGGAAACCCTAAATCATTCATCTAGCAATCATAGAGAAGTGAAAGCATTCTAAATTATGTTTAAGGACACAAAAAGTGGTTAAAGTGGGCTTTATCACTTTTTGGGCCTTCTAGAATCATTGGATTGGGCTGGAATCATTGGGAATCATCGAGTGGGCTAGGGGCACCTACTAGGCGCCTCTAGCCAGAGGAGCACACCTCTGCCTAAAGGCGTGCACCTCTAGGATGGCTTGTGCGGCTCTGGAATGAGCCATGTGCCTCTAGGAAGATTCGTGCACCTCTAGGTCAGCTTATGCTCTTTGGTTGGCTCCCAGAATTTGAAAAATGAGTTTAAACCTACAAGATTCGATCCAAAATGGATCCATAAGAGTACAAGACAGTTCACAACAACCAAATAATAAAAGATTACAATGAAATTAATCCTATTACATTGATCCAGTCCTAAATCTAAGATTCTTTGTGAAGAACTCAAAGAACGCTTCAATGTGTTCTTGGTGGCTTTAACTGATTCCAATCATTATTTCATTATTTCATCCTCCCACAAAATAACATCATTAAACATGCAGAGCAAAGACTAAAACAAGTTAGGATGCTCAAAACATCAAGAACACATAAGTACATTATAAGAACAAATTAGAACGATTAAGAACAAAGTAAAAAATAAACAAGGGTTAAGAAAGCTCATGATCATCATGTATGCATGGATTCTGGGTGATTATACCATCAGATTAGGGGTTTAAGATCACCGTATTGCTGAAGAATGCTTTAAAACTCCATCAAGACTTCGTTAGAACCAGTATAGAAAAAGCTAGAAAAGCTTAGTTTGATCTTCAAGAAACAACTAGAATTAGTTTTCTAGTGTTTTTAGGAGATCTAAACTATAAATTCTTCAGATCTTAGCTAGAGAGCAAGCTTTGAAGATCTTAAACTTCTAAAAACTCTAGAGAGAAATGTTCTCTAGTAGTTATCAATTGAATTCTGTGAATTCAGTACATTTTGAGAGTGAATAAAAGGCGCCAATTTATAGTGGTTGGGTGTGGATGGATTTAAGGAAATTATTTTACTTGAAGAATATTTGATTTGATTACCTTCCATAAACTCCAAGATCTGATTTGATTTTATTCTAAAAATGGAAACCTTCCATGTTTATAAAAGTCAATTTAAAAACTATCCAAATCTCCTTAAATCAACATTAATTATGATTTTTGTGTTTATGGAAGAAGAAAATCTAATGAAAATCGGGCCTAAAGTGATGGGCAAGTCATATCTATCGGCCTTGGACTCCAAAAATCGGATTTGGCCCGTTTTAGGCCTGAATTAGGCCTGTTGTTTGTACCTGGGCTGAGCAAGAGGAGCACGGATCAAGCTAGAAGCGTGCGCCTTTGGCTCTAGGATGAGGTGCACTCTTCATCCTAGAGGCACACACATCTGGAATGAGAGAAAGCCTCATTGCAGCCTGGTCTGGTCCGTTTCATGATAGTTCGGGCCCCGTTTCATGATGCTTTAGTGTAATACCCTGTATTTTTTTTCAAAAATTTTAACAATTAATTTTAGTTGCTATTTCAATTTTTGTGGACAAAAGTTTTGATATATTTATATACATACATATAAAAGAGTAATTTTATCATTATGTAATTTCCTAAATTTTTATGACTTTCATATTTTAATGGTATTCTGATATTAAAATAGGTTATTCTTTTGAAAAGTAATATGTTGACTTAAATGCTATAATTTATTTTTGACATTATAAGAAAATTACAAATATCAAATTTAAAGTATAAAAACAAATATCTTTAGATTAGAGAATAAAATTTATTCTTGTTTAAAACAAATAGAATGTTATTTTAATATCAAGCTAGAGTATAATTTATATAAATACAATTACTAGTTAAATTACAATATTTTGTTAATTTGAATATATATGTATTTATTGAACAAGTGTAAAATGAAGTGTATTTATATGGTTTATTTCTCTTAATTATTTATGTTATGAGAAATTAAATAAAAATATAATTATTAATAATATTAATCGAAAGTAAAGTCTACTTGTCTAGAGTCATCCATAATAATAATAACCTCAATTTCTTCAATTTCCCCCTCTATAATGTAGTATCAAGAGGGCAGCAAGCCTGACGAAATTACCCTTCAATTTTCCTATGACGTTGGCCACTATGAAGGATGGGAGTTTGTTTGCAACATCAGCAGGGGTTCGTCCATGAAATTTGGTGAGATTTGGAGTTTGTTAAGCTAGTGAACAGAGTAGTTAAAGTTGGTGTCCTTGTTGCCATTACTCTACCATTTAAATTAACAATCCTCTTCCCTAAAGTTTCAGATCCTCCCAAGAATATTCCTTATGTTATTTTCTTCATTGGAGACTTTATTTGGATGATCCAAGGAGAAATCAAGGTCGGATGATTTTGCCTCCGGGATTTTTTCGATGTTTCAGACAGCGATGGTGGTGCAGATAGGCTCGGTTTAAAGAAAATATAAGACTTGTCCATTTTCAATGGTGAATAGAGTAGATGAATTTTTTTTATCACTGCCATCTTTATTGCCTCCGATAGATGCAAGGAAGGGCTAACAAATGGATTTTGAGGGTAGTGGCGGAGCCAAAAAAATTCTGCTAGGGGGCGGAGGTAGTGTATGGAGTGTAGGTAGGACAACGGTGGTTGGCAAAGAGGTAGAAGGTGCAATGAGCAGAATGAATTAATTGTAGTAAATGAAAGGGTTTCTAACTTTTTTAAAAAAAATTTTTCTCCATTTAAAAATTAATAAATGAAAAAATATTTAAAAAATTTATATGTTTATCATTTTTCACTTAAAACTTAAAAGTATGTGATTTTTTCATAAGATATAATCAATTAATATTTAAAATAATCAAAATTATTAGTTAATGTTCAATTTGATAAATTATTAAAGTTCAAAATTAATGTTATAATATAAGAATAAATAAATTATTAACTTAAATAAGTAATTGATTTGTTCTACATAATATAGTGATAAATGAGTTAGCTACTTTCATAATTTATTCTAATTTAGGTGATTAAAAAATAATTAAATAATTTATTATCTTATAGATTATGTATTAAACAACAAAAATGATAAAATATAGATCTATAATAAAAAGATATATAATTAATTATTAAAACTTATAAATAAAATGGAAAACTAATGTGTACGAATATAAAATACAAATGAGTTTTACATCCATTATTACTCAACCAAAAAGATCAATTTTAATTAATTATACACGTCCCAAAATTACCTAGTAAGGCAAGAATACAAACCCAAAAATCCATATTTGATGAGATTTAAGTCCATTATCTCTCGTTCAAAAAGACTAATTTCAATTAATTATACAAATTTCAATTATTTTAGTAAAATCAATCATAATATACATCTAAAAATCCATATGGATGACATTCTTTGTAATTTTAGAATATGACTCATTTTCAATCTATATTCAAAATAAAAAAAATTAAAATTAATATAGAAGTCAAAACTAGAGTACCATTTCAGACCAAATATACATATTTCAAAGGGTTTTTGAGACTGAGGGGGGTGGCCGCCCCACCTAGCCAACCCCTGGCTCCGCTCATGCTAAAGGTTATGGGTTTTTCATTGACACATTTAGGAATGCTTTTAGGTGAGTTTGATTAATTTTGGTTAGCAGACAATGAACCTTGAAGAACACTTCGTAAGGTATTCTAAAGCATTTTAACTCTTTTATTTGTAAATTAATTGAATAAAACTTGCATGAGTTTTAGATTGGTGATGGTTGTGTTAAAATGGTTTTGAACTAAGGAGATGGTTTAAATTTAGTCATCTATAGTTTATAACTATTAAAGGGTAGAGGATAATTAGCTTCAATTTTTAAAATGTTGATCCTTTACAGGTCTATCATTCATGTTTAAAAATTTAGAACAATTTAACAATTACATTTAAGATCTATAAGTAAGTTTGTAGCTGTTTTGCATAGTAAATAACATGTAGAGTAGTTGCCGTAAATGCTTCAGTTCAGGCGTTCATACTACTTTGTTTTAAGTGAATTTTGGTATGATTTATAACCTATATATATACTTGAATTTTGGAAAGTTTCATAAATTTTTGATAAGTAGAAATTTGAATATTAATTTATTAGTTTATACTGCCCAATATACTATCATGAGAAATTCTTGGGTAGGCATAGTCTACCACCTCACATATAGACTAAGACAATTAAAACTTTCCATGTCATCCTATTTAACCACATCAGCGTTAATCTTACTTCCTCAATTAAAAAAATAGTAAAATAAAAACTCGTTCAAAATCACACGAAGAGACATCTTTTACTCCCTTTCAAAGTTTAAAACCCTAGGTTTTAAGCAATTGTAGCATTGGAATCGCTCAACCCATAGGTTTTAAGCCTCTCTAAATTTGTTGGCGATGTCAAAAATGGCATTTGAGATTTCGTTTTGGGTGTACTGAAGGAGATCAGAGGCTGGATGATTTTACCCTTAGCGTAGCAAGCGGCTTAAGTAATGGATTCGTGATGATAAGCATCATCGTCGCACTCCTCGCCAACTTCCAAGAAACCTAAAGGTTTGTTACTATTACTCCTATCCATTTTATTGTTAAATTATGCTATTTTAAAAAAAAAAAAATTAGATACCCATTTTATTTGTGTTTTGATAGGTTGTTTGTACCTTGAAAATTTCAAAGAATTTAAACTTGTTAAGCATACCCAACTCAGCCACAATGTTGCTAAGTTTAGATTTGCTGCACTCCTACTTCTGTTTTGGGACTACCAATTGGTCAACACATGAGTTGCAGGTTTGGTTTAATATATAGTTTTAAGTTATGGGTGATTTTTGTTATTGATGAAACTAATGCTTTTTTTCAATTTTAATTGTGTTAATAGAGGAAAAGACAGTGTTGGTGATGATATTGTGAAGCCTTATTGATAGAGTAGTAGATATTGGGCTAGAATTAGGCCCAACACCATGTAATAGAAATTGGCATCTTTCTAGAACACTAATGAAATGGGGGACCAAGGGGACACTTGTAAGAAATCTAGCAAGTACTCCGAAAACCCTAGACTCCTTGAACATACTATATAAAGAATAGTACAAGGATATGTGAGGTAATTCTATTCTTCTAAAACCCTAAACCCTTATATTCTCTATTTCTGGTACTATTCACTAACTTAAGCATCGGAGTATGAACGGGACCCCCCAGTCCCGACGTATTCTAACTTGTTATTTATATTGCAGAGATCCGCTAGACAACATTTGAGACCCGCGAGTCAGGCATTGAGACCCAGAAGTAGCGAGTAGATACCCGCATGGATAACCCGAATCTATCAGTTGGTATGGTGAGTATAGACAATAACACTGTCACCAGAATACTGGTGGGGACAACCATAAATATTCCTCAAGGACCTTTTGCCAGAAATGGCGGGATACCATTTTTTGATTGGACACCAACAGGTCCTTCGACTTCCGTAACTTACCAGCATCCCCTTACCTCTAATCACAGAGCCACAGCCAGATTCTTGACACCCTTTCATCCAAGATTTAATACAACAGCACCAATGACAATGCAAACCTTTCAAGTAACCACACTTCCTATTCACCCCAAACACCAAACCCATGAATGGAAGCACCAGTGAATTTGCAGGAAACAATGACCAACTTGATGTCAAAAATGGCTGGTATTTTCTAGCAAATAATGGCTGAAGTTTTACAACAATACGGCCAACCAAGCTTGGGACCACATGGTCAAGCACCACCACCACCACCTCCACCCCCACCACCACAAAACTCCCAGCCGATTCAAGAATCATCTTACTATGTCCCTTACACACCCACTTATCATACCTCAACACCCAATTACTACAACCCAGAAACCTACATACCTGAAGGAGGAGATGAATCTGAGGTTAACAGGGGCCATGGCAGGAACCCACAGGGAACACAAGGGGAGAGGCCGCTAAGAGCTGCTAGGGTAGAGCAAGAGGTCCTAGATGTGTTTAGACTGTTAAAAAGAGGAGATCTGGAGGAAGACTTCCAACGGGATGGCAGATCCTCCTTATTAACTGCTATCTTACTGGAACCCCTACCAGACAAGATTAAAACCCCCAAGATGGACTCCTTCGATGGGTCAGGAGATCCGAAGGAACATGTAGCTAAGTTCCTAACTATGATGAGCCTACAGCATGGAGTGACAGACGCTATAAGGTGTAGGGTGTTCCCCACTACACTCAAAGGAGCCGTTCAACAATGGTACCTCCGGCTACCTAGCTCCTCAACTAACAGCTTTGTAGACTTACAAACAGCATTCATGAAGCGGTACAGAACAAACGTCCCGCCCCCAAAGAAGTCCAATGATCTGCACATATGCACCCAGAGACAAGACGAATCCCTTAGGGATTATGTAGTGAGATTCAATAAGGAGGCAATGCTGGTGGAAAATCTCAATGAGGAAACAGCCATTGAAGCATTAAGAAAGGGTACCCGTTTCTAAGAGCTACATAACAAGCTCATCACCAAAAAACCAACCTCCTTCAATGAGGCAATCGCCATAGCCCAGAAGCAGGCAGATCTAGATGACACTTTGAGAAATGATTGAAAAGAAATGGAGAAGAGGGTAGAAAGCAGCCGTAGGGGAGATAAAAGCCGGGATGGTAAAGGAGAGAAAGAATCTTTCAGGAGCTGCTCTGACTACAATACCCAAACAGAGTACCCGAGCCGCTATAATTTTACACCATTAACTGCCCGTAGGGAAGATATCTTGCTCTGGATTAGAGAGAATGGGGAAGAGATCACAAAGCCCAGGCCATTGAGGATGGAATCCCAGGACAGAGGAAACCAGAACAAATACTGCAAATACCATAGAGACCATGCCCATACTACTGACGAGTGCAAAAATTTGCAGTATGAGATAGAGCAGTTGGTGTAAAACGGCAAAATGAAGAAGTTTATGGGCAATGCAGAACCAGAACAGAAGAGAGAGAGAGAGAGGAAAAGAAAGAAGAGAGATCTGAACCGCCTTCAGTAAAGAAGCGGATTGAAGGAAAATTTTGCAGGGTCATAACAAGGGGCAACCGACTGATAGAGCCGCCAAGAAAAAAACAAAGATAGTAGGTGTTCGTCATCGACACTAACTTCCCTGAGGTCTCATTTGATCACACAGATGCCGCTCAAGTGAAAGAGCCATACAATGATTTATACTAGTAATCGAAGCTAGGATAGGGGAATACTGGGTGTGCAGACTGCTAGTGGATGAGGGAAGCGCAGTTAACCTGATGACCAAAAAGGCATACCTGACCATTGAAGGAGAGCTTGCGGCTCTTAAACCTATAAAAAAGCCATTAGTGGGTCTAGGCGGCAGGCCAATACAACCGCTAGGCATAGTGGAAATAGAGATGCAATTTGGTGAAGACCCAGGCCCAACCAAAATGCTAAAGGTACCCTTCAATATTGTTGATATGGATCTAGCCTATAATGCTATTTTGGGGAGACTCCTATTTTATGAAACAGGTGTCATCATCAGTATCCAGTACCTAACAATGAAGATTCTGACCCCTAAAGGTCCTGTAGTGATTAGAGGGAACTAGGAGGCATCATAAAAGTGCTACACAGTAGTCGAGGGAGGAAATGAAGAGACACTCAGCATTGAGCATATTATGACTCTTCACACAGGAGCAAAAAGAACAGAACTGGGGGATGTAACGAAGGAGTTTGGGATGGCAAGAGCCAAAGTGAAGATAGGAGGAAGAAAATCACGGATGTTTTGATGGACAATCAAGATCTATTTTCAACAGACCCACGAGAGATAAAAGGCGTAGACCCAAACATTATTACTCATAAGCTCGTGGTTGAGCTAAACGCAAAAGTAGTAAGGCAGAAGAAGAGGAATTTCAGCCTGGAGAAGCAAAGAATAATAGCTAAGGAGGTAAAAAAGTTGGAGGTAGCCGATTTCATTGAGATGATTCAACATACAGATTGGTGTGCTAACATAGTGCTGGTCAAAAAACCCAACGACAAACACCGGATATATGGATTTTACAGATCTGAACAAGGCTTGCCTAAAGGATAATTATCCTCTGCCCTGTATAGACCAGCTGGTTGATTCAACCGCAAGCCACGAGCTCTTTTCTATTATAGATGCGGCTAACGGGTATCACCAAATCCCAATGAGCCAAGCTGATAAGAGCAAGATAGCCTTTATCACTGATGGAGGTACCTTCTATTATAGGGTGATGCAGTTCAGGTTAAGGAATGCAGGAGATACCTACCAGCTGCTGATGAACTATATGTTCCAAGGGTAGATAGGAAGAATAGTGGAAGTGTATGTAGATGATCTAATCATCAAAAGTGTCACGTCCCTAATTAATTATCAATTAATTATGCCTTTAAGTATGATTAATCATTTCAATAAGTATTGGAATCATTAGTATGTTTAATTTTGTTGATTGAGGTTGATACATTGGTGATTATGAGTAGGAGTGATGTAATTGAAAGAAATAAAAGTGGGAGGTGGTAAATGGTAATATTTGATAATTTGAGGAGTTATCTCTTGATGGTTCAATTCTATTAATTGTGTATTGTTAAGTATAATTGTGTGAAATAGAATTGATGGGGGTTAGATTAATTGAAGGACTAGATTGTAAGAAAAGTTGAGGAGCTATTTGTAAAAGAAGTATGATAATTGGATTAGATAGTTAATAGAAATAATTTTAGGGAGTGGTGTAGGGAGAATTATTCTAGAAAGATAAGTGGCTTAAGGAGAGTAAGAGCAAGACAAGTGGGAGAGTAAGAGCAAAACAAGTGGCAATGGAATAGTGAAAATAAGAATAAAATAATTGTTAGTGGATTATCTCTACAATTAAGAGAAATCCTACACATTTCCACTATTCCTCTCTTCTTTCTTCTTTCTTTTACGTATTTTCTTACTCTTCTTCCTTTCTTCTTCCCTTGTCTTCAAACCTCCATTTTTGAAGCTTAAAAGCTTCTAAGTGAAGAGTTTAGTAAGATTAGGAGAGCTTTTCTTGATTAGAAGCTTAATTGGAGGATTAGAAGCTCAATTAAGTAAGTTAAACTCCACTTGTGTAGTTTATTATCTTGAGGTTTTGTTGAAGTTGGGGGTTTATGGTTATTATTGCAAAATTGTGTAATTAGTGCATGTGGGAAAGATTATTAAGAAGTAATTGTGTGTTAAGGCATAGAATTGACTTTGAATTATTTGTTTGATGGAATATTATGGTTAGGGAAGTTCAAAAGGAATGAATTTGTGAAGGAAGGCTTTATTTGGTGGTTCT
>CANYLF014748521.1:0-17099 GCA_948193215.1 Bocquillonia castaneifolia
GTGATCCACAACAACCCGCCGCTATATATTCGGCTTCAATAGTTGACAAAGCAACACTTACTTGTTTCTTAGAACGCCAAGAAACTAAGCAATTACCAAGTATTTGACAAGTAACGGAGGTACTTTTTCTATCCATCAAGCATCACTAGCTCATTATTAATGAAGTTCATGAGTTCTTCATTGAGAGGTTTTGTGAAAATATCAGCAAATTGGTTAGTTGTATTAATAAATTCTAATACAACATCACCTTTTTGCACATGATCTCTTAAAAAATGATGTCTAATATCTATGTGCTTACTCCTAGAGTGTTGAATTGGGTTCTTTGAAAGATTTATAGCACTAGTATTATCAAATTTGATGGGAATGTGATCAATAGTTAAACCATAATCTTTCAATTGGTGTTTCTTCCATAAGACTTGTGATCCACAACAACCTGTCGCTACATATTCGGCTTCAGCGGTTGATAAAGCAATACTAACTTGTTTCTTAGAACACTAAGAAACTAAGAAATTACCAAGTAGTTGACAAGTATCGGAGGTACTTTTTCTATCCATCAAACAACCGGCATAATTCGAATTCGAGTATGCAACTGGGCCAAACGAAACACTCTCAGGATACCATAGTCCTAAATGCATTGTGCCATGCAAATATTTCAAAATTCTTTTGACGGCATGCAAATGAGATTCTTTAGGACATGCTTGAAAACGAGCACATAAACATGTAGCATACATAATATCGGGTCTAGATGAAGTTAAATAAAGAAGTGAGCCAATCATACCTCTATTTTTCTTTTCATCTACACTCTTACCCTTTTCATCCTTGTCCAATTTTGTTGTTGTGTTCATGGGGGTTTTTCTTGTCTTGCAACCTTCCATGCCAAATCTTTTTATCAACTCTTTAGTGTATTTAGCTTGGTTGATGAATATCCCCTCTTTGCCTTGCTTGATTTGAAGTCGTAGGAAAAATTTGAGCTCTCCCATCATGCTCATTTCAAATTCCTTAGTCATACACTTAGCAAATTCTTGGCAAAGATTTTCATTAGTAGCACTAAATATAATATCATCAACATAATTTTGGACAATTAGCATGTCATGTTTATGTCTTTTTATGAAGAGAGTAGTGTCAACCTTCCCCTTTTCAAAACTATTTTTGCAAAGAAATGAACTAAGCCTTTCATACCAAGCTCTAAGAGCTTGTTTTAAACCATATAACGCCTTAGTTAGTTTGAAAACATGATTTGGAAAATCAACACATTCAAAGCCGGGAGGTTGTTCAACATACACTTCCTCTTCAATGAAACCATTTAAAATGCACTTTTAACATCCATTTGAAAGAGTTTGAAATCGATGAATGATGCAAATGCTAAAAGAATTCTAATGGCTTCTAATCTTGCAACGGCTGCAAATGTCTCATCATAGTCAATGCCTTCCTCTTGGTTATACCCTTTAGCAACCAATCGGGCTTTGTTCCTAGTGACTTGGCCTTGCTCATCCAATTTGTTCCTAAATACCCATTTAGTACCAATAATTGGATGATCCTTAGGTCTAGGAACTAAGTCCCAAACCTTATTCCTTTCAAATTGATTGAGTTCTTCTTGCTTAGCAAGTACCCAACTCTCCTCTTGGTGTGCCTCATTAACATTTTTAGGCTCAATTTGAGATAGGAATGCAAGACTAGAATCTAAGAGTTTAAGTTGGTTTCATCTACTAACACCCTTAGAGGTCTCACAAATAATGTTGTCCTTTGAATGATCCTTAGAGATTCTCCATTCTCTTGGAAGATCTCTATGCACTTGTTGGTGATCCACATGTGCTTGATCATCTCTTGTTTCTTCTAATACATGTTGTTCTTGTGGTTCATCATCCTTGTTAAACTCCTTATTACTTTAAGTTTCATCTCCTCCAATGTTGAGCTTATCAAGATTACCTATAATTTCATCACAAGAAACACTACCTTTTACAAGATCAAGTTTACTAGATTCATCAAAGGTAACATGCATGGACTCTTCAACAACTAGAGTTTTTTTATTAAAGACTCTATAAGCTTTGCTTGAGTTGAAATAGCCTAAAAAGATTCCTTCATCCGTTTTGGATGCAAATTTTCTAAGATAATCCTTGGTATTAAGAATGTAACATTTACAACCAAATACTCTAAAGTATGAAATGTTGGGTGTTTTACCATGCCATAACTCATAAGGTGTTTTGTTCAAAATAGGTCTTTTAGAAACACGATTTAAAATGTAGCATGATGTATTGATGGCCTCCGCCCAAAAATAATTTGGTAAACTGTATTCATTAAGCATTGTTCTAGCCATCTCAATCAATGTACGATTTTTCCTTTCAACAACACCATTTTGTTAAGGAGTTCTTGGACATGAAAAATTATGTGAAATACCTCTTCTAGAACAAAAATTTTCAAATGTTTCACTTTCAAATTCTTTTCCATGATCACTCCTCAAGGAAGTCATAAAATATCCTTTTACATTTTGAACATGTTTTGCAAAACATTTAAAAGTTTCAAAAGCATCATTCTTATAAGCAAGTAATGCAACCCAACAAATCCTAGAGTAGTCATCAACAATGACATAGGTCTAGTGTTTTCCACTCAACCTAGCTACTTGTGAAGGTCCAACCAAATCCATATGAAGTAATTCAAGTGGTCTAGTAGTACTTACTTGGTTTTTTTTGGCTTGAAGGAGGATTTTGCTTGTTTTCCCTTTTAACAAGTTCCACATATCTTGTCTTTGGAGAATTTAATTTTTGGTAAATCTCTTACAAGCTCCCCCTTGCTTAGGCTATCAATCAAATCCATACTAGCATGCCCAAGCCCTCTATGCCAAAGCCAAGCATCATTGCTAATAGATACAAGACACTTCACATTTTGGTTAGTAAGGTTGTATAGGTCAAGTGTATAGACATTCTTGGTTCTTTTGCCCTTGAATACTACTTCATCATCCAAAGATTTGGTGACTAGGCAAGTATTCAAATCAAAAGTAACTTTGAAACCTTTGTCACACAATTGATTTATACTAAGGAGGTTATGCTTTAAACCATCAACAAGAAGCACATTTTCAACACAAGTAGAGGAATCCTTACCAATTGTGCCAATGCCAGTAACCTTACCTTTGGCATTATCACCAAATACTACCGATCCTCCATTTTTCATCTCTAATTTAGAGAATAGACTTTTCTCACAGTCATGTGCTTGGAGCATCCACTATCAAGATACCATTCACTTGCTCCAATTGAGGTTTTCAAGCATACCTATAAAAGAAAATTAATTCTTTATTTTAGGTGCCCAAACAAGTTTGGGTCCTTGAGGGTTAGCATTAACAAAAGTACTAAGCCAAGTTGCTTCCTCCTAACATGGCAAAACACATTAATATGTCCATGTTTCATACAATAATGACCTTGAACATTAGGAGAGGAGGTCCTTTTGCTCAAGGCTTTTTGCTTTGTGTGATGTTTCTTAGGAGTTTGGCCCCTAGGAATTGACTTACCCTTAGGTTTGCCTTGAGGCTTGCCATTAGACTTGCCTTGTGGCTTTCCTTTAGGTTTACTTTGAGAGGTTTTAGTTCTCTTGGCAAATGAGCCATTGGATGGCTTATCTCCTTGCTTAGACTTAGACTTCCAACCCTTAGTCTTAGCAACATCAACACTAGAAGTTAGTGGTGGTCATGATGATTTAATGAATGTGGTACTAGAAGTTCCACAAGATGTTAAGCATTCATTGAATCCCAAGCCATGTCTCATAAGGGGTTGTGACACCAATAAGGTATCAAGATTCTCCTTGCCTTTATGAAATTTGATAATGGATTCTCTCAATTCTTCTACCTCACCTTTCAATGTGTCATTCTCTTTTGCAAGAGTCTCCATTGGAGAGAGTTTGAATTGAGAAGTAAGTAGTTGACCTTTAAGCTATCCTAGAGAAAGTTTAAGTGCCTCTACTTGTGCTCTTAACTCATTAAATTCCCTATTACTTGTCTCACAAAGTTTTTTAGCTTCAATATTTTCACGTTGGAGGCGAGTACATTGTGTGTTAAGATCTTTGATGAGTTCAATGGGATGATCATCATCGGAATCATCATCACTACTACAATCGAAAGTATAAGAAGAAAGAAATGGTAAGCAAGAAATATTTACCTCACTAGGAGAGTCCTCTATTGCCAAGAATGCAATGTTGGCGACTTCATCCTCACTCTCATCTTCACTTTTATCATCTTCTTGTTAAGAGGAAGAAGGTTGTTCATTTTCATCCCATCCAGCACTAAAGCTTTTCTTGTGCTTTCCTTTGAGTGTAGGACAATCTGGTTTGATGTGCCCTTTTTTGCCACATTCAAAGCATTTCATTGAGGAGCCACTCTTTTTGAAGCTTTCTTTGTTTCTCCTCCTTTCCTTGCTTTTGCTGGATGACCCCTTTTTTCTTGAATCATCCTTATTACTCTCTTGGAGAGCAATACCAATTGTTCTTCATTGGGCCACCCTTTCCTTCTTCATTTTTGCCTTCATCATTTTGAGAGGCTTTCAAGGTGATATTTTTCTTCTTTTCTTCTTTCCTTTCACTTGCTTCTAGCTTTTCATCTTCATCATAGTTCATCTTGTAAATTAAGAGATTACCTATGAGTTCATCGGTTCTCATGGTGGAGAGATCCTTGGAGTCTTCAAATGAAGTAATTTTAGCCTCAAACTTCTTCCTAGGCAAGGACCTAATAATTTTCTTGTTGACTTCACCCGGACTATCAATTTTGCCAAGTTTCCTTAGCCCTTCCACCAAGGCTAGAAGACGGTTGGTGAGGGAGGTGACATTTTCATCGGCTAACCTCTTGAAGGTTTCATATTGATAAATAAGAAGCTCAATCCTCTTGTTTTTGACATCCGTTGTGCCTTCATGATAATTTGCCAATGTTGTCCATATGGCATGGGCAGTAGTACAATGAAGTACCCTAGCACATTCTTCTCTAGATAAAGAACCAAGTAAAATAGACATAGCTTTGTGGTTCTTACTATTGTTTTTTCAATGTGTGTCCACCCAATTCTTTCTATCAAGCGTTGTTGTCACCACGCCTACAGTTTTGGTTAGTGGAGTCCATTCATATAAGACTTGATCCCAAACATCAATTTGGTCACTATGAGTTGGTCTGGCTAAAAAGGGTCCTGAAATGCCCAAGAGGGGGGGTGAATTGGTGCGGAATAGAAAATTAAAAATTTCTTTGGAGAATAGATAGAAATTTATAGTGGTTTGGTCCAACTCTTGACCTATGTCCACTTCTCCCAAATACACAATTTGGGGTTCCCCTACGGCTATCTCCAACCTTTACAATCAAGATTTCACAAGCTATCTTCAACCTTTACAATGTGAGATGTAATAGGCTATCTCACAACCTTTACAAGGAGATTTAACAGGCTATCTCCAACCTTTACAATGAAAATTTCACAAGCTATCTTAAACCTTTACAAAGAGAATTACTTAGGCTCTCTCCAAACCTAGTGTTTACCAAGGCTTACACCAAACCTAGTGTTTACAAGGCTAACACCAAACCCACCTAAGTGTTTCCCAATCCTCACAAAGATTGACACTTGTACAAGGTAGAAAGATCACTCAACCCAAGCAATAAATGCTCTAGAGCTATAACTATAAATTCGTAAATGAATTTATTTACAAAGAAATTTTAAAAATAATTTGGAAGAGTTTTTGGCTTTCTAAGAGTATGTGTATTTTGTAAACATAATTAGGAGGGATATTTATAGCCATAAACCCCAAAACTAGCTGTTGGAAATAGTTAAAATGCGTTTCCAACGGATAGTAGACTTTTTGAAAAAAAGTCATGATTACTGTTAAGTCGCGGACGCGGAATCCATGTCGCAAGCGCGAGATTTGAAAAGTTGTTGACCGATAACTTTGTCTCGAAATCAAGCGATGCTCACGGGGGTGAAATGATTTTCACGAGCGCTACCAACCTGCATAGAAAAGTTTGTGGCTACTGATTCTTTGGTCACCATCTCGCGAGTGCGATGTAGAGACCGCGGTCGCGAAGCACATCTTTAGGTTGTTCTTGTGAATATGCAATCATCCATCATGGGGGTAAGATCTTTTATCGCGGTCACGATAGGCCTGGTCACGGAGGCGATCTTCCTTTCACGTGCTTATTGAGAAACAGAAGTTTCAGCACTTTCTAGGACACTTTATCGTGGGCACGATGGTGAATATCGTAGGGGCGACTGTGTTCAAAAAGAAATAAAAGTTTCAGCACTATCTAGGACACTTTGTCGCGGCTGTGATTCCTCTTATCGCGAGGGCGAATATCACTCGCAGGGACGATAATTGTTTACCGGGCGTGATTTATAGGTCCAAAACATTTTCATCATGTCAACTCAACTTTAATCAATCCTGCACATTTGAAATCTTTGTTAAATACATAATTAAGGTTGTTAAGCTCAAAATAAGATAGATTGAAGGTGCTTAGGCCAACGGGTCCCAAAAATAATTATTTCTTATTGGTGTATGTTTCCAGACTAGCAAGAACCCTTTACAGTTAATTAAAACCAAAAGGTTGTTTTGGGTGAAAATTTTCACGCACTATTCTAGGTATCCCATGGAGGCCACGATACTCATTTTCATCTACATTTAAGAAGGTGACAGATCAACCCAGATCTGTTTTATGCATGTGTGAACATATGAGGATGCAAATTAACATTTGAGCAATAATAAAATAAAAAAAAACACAACAAAAATGAGCTTGACCCAAAATTGCAAGTTTACTTATAATTTAGTCCCTAGTGGAGTCGCCAGCTGTCACGACGAGCCCGCGGCGTGGGAGGATGACAATTGGAGGTCCGCATACCTTGCAAAAGATGACGATTTGGAGATTGGAGAAAATGTTAAGAGATGAGGAGTCACCACCAATGCATTAGAGTGGGATTGGAACACCTTGATTAACTGGTATGCATAAAATTGGGTTTGGTGTCGATTACGTGTAAGGAAGGTATTAGCACCCTTACAACGCCTAGAATTGGTACTCTAGTTGTGTTTATTTTTATTTTATTGCATTTTATTTTACATACTTATATGTTTATTACTTATAGTTTAGAGTTATAAATTAATAATTTAAAATTTATATCTTACTCAAGATATTTGCTCATTGTTAACACCTAAATTTTGATGCAGGAATGTGGAAGCGGCTTGAAGGCCTAGTGATGATTGTTCATGTTTTAAAAAGCATGAATTCAGTTGATAATTTTTATTTTTAGAGATTGCATAGCCTTGACCAAATCGTTTTCTAAAGCTTGCAAATCATATTTTCCCTGAAAATTCTGTTTTAAGCATACACTAGTGCATTTTTCATACGGTTTTCATCATAACTTTCTCTATGAGTATCGGAATGACTTGAAATTTTGATGGTTGATAGTTGAGGCCAATTTTCATGTTTTCTCAATTATACATTTTTACAAAATCCGACGTTTGGAGGCCTAAAAGGGCCCAACGCCACTCTTCCAAGTGGACTTGGGCCCAACGCCACTCATGTGACTAGTGTTGAGCACAATGCCACAAGGAATACTAGTGTTGGGCCCCGAATGGCAGTAGGCCATTTTCAGTTGTAAAAAGCCCGATTTTGAGCTGTTTCGGCCCGGAATGGCTCATACAAGTTGTACACACATCTCAAAGCTCTGGAGGACTATTTTTGACCAAAAGGTCCTTTGCTTTGAGTCCAAGTCATTGAATTTCACTAGGAAAGTGATTGTAGTAACCCTAGCTTAAGTTTTAAGCTAATTCGGGTATAAATACTTGCCTAAAACTACGTTTTAGAGGGAGGAGAGCAGCTTACAAGAATTTTAGGGTTTGATTTCAGATGTCAACACTCTAAATTCCGTTGATAGCAAAACACTTCGCTTTCGCACATTATTTTACACAAAAGCTCTTAAAGGTGTCAATTCATCTTAGC
The DNA here is from genome assembly GCA_948193215.1 of Bocquillonia castaneifolia. Classification (NCBI taxonomy): domain Eukaryota; kingdom Viridiplantae; phylum Streptophyta; class Magnoliopsida; order Malpighiales; family Euphorbiaceae; genus Bocquillonia; species Bocquillonia castaneifolia. The sequence goes on from CANYLF014748521.1 coordinate 7,940, forward strand.
AAGGTTTCAGCAATTTCTAATCAAATACAAAAGTAATTAAAATTTACTCAAATAAAATCTGAGGCTTATCAAGCGCTTCTAAGTCTATTCCTTGAGAGCTAAGCTATCTTTTCCTTTGTTTTTCACTGATTCTTTGCATGTTTTCATGATTTGCATGTTATAAACATGTTGTTTTACATGTTTTGTTATTGTAATATATTTGTTTGGCATGCTTAAATGATGTTTTTGTATGTTTATTTGATTCAAACTCCATCATATCGGCCACCACTCTTAATGCTGAGCAAAAACTGGGTTTGTTCCCACTGAACTTAGAAGGTGTAGCTTCTGACCAGTATCATGCCTTGCCTACTAGTACTAAGTCCGACTAGAAGACTCTTAACGAAGCTTTTAGGGTCAGTTCTCCTACAATGCTACCCTGAAAGTTTCCTTAAGAGACTTGGAAATGACTAAGCAAAAGGATGGTAAGACTTTTTCTGAGTTCTTGATTAGATGGAGAAATAAGGCTACCTTGATGCCCAATAAGCCTTCAGAAAGGGATTAAGTCAGAATCATTGCTAGGAATGTGCATTCTACATATGCTGAGAAAGTTCAGTTGATGAATCCAAGGAATTTTGTAGAGCTCTAGGACGATGAGCTCCAGGTTGAAGAAATTGAGTCTGAGAAGAAGAAGACTACCAAGGTTAGTTCGAGCCGTGCTCATACAAAATCTACCAATGTTGTGGAAGTTAATCCAGTCAATACCAATAGCAGATTCTCCAACTTTAACAAACCCCTGTCTAAAGTCTTCGAATGACTTGAAAGAGAAGGTTTGCTGAAACCCAAACCAGCTAAAAACCCACCAAACACTAGCTCACCGCTATACAACCTAAATGCCTTTTACCGATTTCACCAGGTACAAGGCCACTCAACCGACAACTGCATTAAGCTCAAACACTCCATTCAAGACCTCATAAATGAAGGGAAAGTCATGGACCCTGATTCTAAGAAGCGAAGCACTAAAAACAACCCACTACCTACCTATATCAATGTTCCTCCACCAAACAGAGTTGGCTGCATTGATTCAGGTGTGATTGAAGATGAAGTATGGGCCTCTTTCACTAATGAAGAGTTGGATGAAGTATGGGATTCTATCGAGTATGACTCAGCTTAAGAAGAGGAAGCTCTCAAGAAAACATGGGATTCCTTCAAAGTTGTGCACAATGACCCGAACTGAAACGGGAGTATGTCGAGGATCTCTTGGGCCAACCTTCAGGCAAATTAGACTTTAAAGCCTTGTATCCAAAGCATCCACCTCATGTTGTACCTCTTGGTGAGATTGAACCAACCTGGGGTCCAGAATTTGACATCTATGATAAAGACACACCATGGCCCAAGAAATGTGATGAGCATGTGAAAATTGGGATAGAGCAGATGCTTTGCAAAGGTTCCTAGAAAGGGATGATGTGCCAACTAATATTGAGCACGATATCCGGGTCTTATGTGATGAGATTGACAAGAAAATCCCGTTCCCTAGGGATGAGATTGAATCCTATGTGATTCAGACTAGGAAATATGGGAAGATCAAAGATTGCTTCAAGTTTGATGCTTGGTACAGTTCCGATGAAGATGAGCTTGAGATCAACCATGTAGTGCAAATTGTCAACTCAGAACCTACTTTAGTCACTAGAAGTGGGAGAGATTTCCAAAGGAAGGATTTGGGGAAACAAAAGGAAGCTAGCAAGCAACCTGAAGGAGAGATAATAAAGGAAGCTGCCTCCACTGACATTGTAACTAGGCAACTTAAGAAAACCAAGACTAATGCAAGCATATGGGACTTGATTATCTCCTCTGAGTCTCATAGGCGGGCATTAGTCAAGGCTTTAACTCAAATACCGGTTCTTGAAACCACTACCCTGGATGAAGTGGTGAGACTTATGACTAAAAGGAAGAAAGGGGAGATAACTTTTTCTAAAGAAGACTTTCCTTTAGAAGGAATGGACCACTGCAAGGCATTGTTCACTGCAGCTAAAGTAAATGGGAAAAGAACCTCTTGTGCCATGGTTGATGATGGTTCATCCATCAATGTTTGCCCATCTAAGCTTCTTTCAAAGATGGGGATAGCTAAAGAAGATTTAAAGCCATCCGACTTAGTCATTCGAGCTTATGATGACTCTAAGAGGGTAGTTGAAGGCACATTCATTACAAAAGTCAAAACTGGTCCTATTGTTTCAAAAGTTGAGTTCACTGTGCGAGACATCCCCATTACCTTTGCTGTTCTCCTTGGACGGCCTTGGTTCCATGCCTTGGGTGGAGTGCCATCCATAGTACATCAAAAGATCAAGTTTCCTTATCAGGATGAGGTCCTGACCATTTCAGCTGAACCTGCCACATCAGTTACAGTACTAAAAGCTACTCCACAAGGAATCATTGCACCTATGGATTTTCAAATAATGGGTATCTTTGATCAGCCAAACAACCCTATGGTCAATCAGATGATGAAGAAGATGGATTACTTGCCTACACTGTGATTGAGAAAGAACTAACAAGGCATCACACAATTTCCAGACTTCAAGATGTAGTCGACCAAAGAAGGTTTGGGCTATATGGCAGAGAAGATGGTTAAAGATGGCAAAACTCTTGGTGATTTCTTCGTTCCTTAGAGTAGTACCATTTATCCTAGGAAGGCTGAACCTATGGATGTTGGGAAGATTCAAGTGCCTGGTTTCGAGATCTTCAAAGACTTGTTGGATATGCGTGCTGTGGAGGAAATGCTGCTTGAGGGAATCCAAGACATGAAGATAGAAGAGCTGATCGACACCAAAGATGCTACTTTGTCTCCTGCTGTAGTTTTCTAAGACAGATGAGTTCATAGAGAGCTCTTTAGTTGATTTGTTTTATGAAACTTCTGATATTGACATAATAATATCTTATTTGTTTGAGGACGATTCTATTTTTCTTTCTAAGGTCAATGATATGAACGCCAATTTTGCTTACTTGTGTGATGTTTTACCTGATGTCACTGTGCATTTCATAGATCATACCATAAGCATTTTTGACATTAATTCTGTGCAAACACATTCTATTAACATTGGCACAAAAGAACAACCAAAGGAAATAACTCTTGCATTTGATATTACTACTAATGAGAGAGAAAATTTTGAAAATATATTAAATAAAATAACAAGTGTATTTGCATGGACATATGATGACATGCCAGGTATTGACAAAGCAATCATCGAGCATCGCATTCCCACAGATCCAGCTAAGAAGCCAGTCAAACAGAAGCTTCAAAGACTTAGAACTAAATGGGCGAAGCTCATCAAGGAAGAAATTGAGGAGCATATAAAACCCAGATTCTTAGAAATTGTTACCTACCCAGAATGGCTAGCCAATATAGTCCTAGTCACCAAGAAGGATGGAAGGGTTGGGATGTGTGTCGATCACAGGGATCTGAAGAAAGCATCACCGAAGGATGATTTCCCTTTGCCTCATATTGATATTCTGATAGATAGTGCGGCTACAAGTGCCATGTATTCCTTTATGGATGGCTTCTTTGGCTATAACCAGATAATTATGGCACTCATAGACAACATCAAGACAGCTTTTATCATAGAATGGGATGTTTACTGCTACAAAGTCATGCCATTTGGACTCAAGAACACTGGGGCAACCTATCAAAGGATGGCCACAACCTTGTTGCATGATATGATGCACAAAGAGATCAAAGTTTATGTAGATGGCATGATGGTCAAGTCACCAACCAGAGAAGATCACTTTGAAGCTTTAGATCAGTTCCTGGCATGAGTTGACAAGTACAACCTTAGGCTCAACCCGAAGAAATGCATTTTTGGGGTGACTTCTAGGAAACTCCTAGGACATATTGTATGCCAAAAGGAGATTGAGGTAGATCCAGACAAGGTGAAAGCCATTCAAGAGATGCCAGCCCCGAAGACTGAGAAGGAAGTTAGGGGATTCCTGGGGAAGATCTAATACATCAGCAAGTTCATCTCCAGGTTAACTATGATCTGTGAGCACATTTTCAAGCTACTCAAAAAGGATCATAAGGTTGAATGGGATGAACAATGTCAGAAATCATTTGACACAATCAAGCAGTATTTAATGAATCCACCTTTCCTTCAACCCCATAAGGTAGGAAGACCATTAATATTATACTTGGCCTTGGAAAATGATGCTATGGGAGCAATGGCCGCTCAGGAAGATGAAGATGGAGTAGAACATGCTATCTACTACCTTAGCATAAAGTTGTTATCTTATGAAGTAAAATATGACATTGTTCAGAAGACCTACTTGGTAGTAATATTGACGACACGGAAGGTGAGGCAGTACTATCAGTCCTACCCGATTCAAGCTATAGCAAAAGTTCATTTGCTATGTTACCTATATGAAGAGCCAGTGCTGGGGGGAAAGCTTGCCAAATGGTTGGTATTATTAACTAAGTTTGACATATAGTACTTGACCAAAAAGACCATTAAGGGAAGGGTAGTAGCAGAGTTTCTAGCTCTTAATCCACTAGAAGGGCAAGAATCATGGGAGTATTAGTTCCCGCATGAGTTACTTAACCTGATAGGGGTAGACAGATGGAAGCTATACTTTGATGGAGCAGTGAACTACAAAGGAGCTGGAGTAGGGGCAATCTTAATCATGCCTGAAGTGGAAAGTATTCCTTTAGCAAAGAAGTTGGATTTCAAGGTCACTAACAACATGGCTAAATATGAGGTGTGTATCTTTGGTTTGAAAGCGGCCATTACAGTAGGAGCAAGGAACCTCACCATTTATGGAGATTCAATGCTCATCATCAACCAAGCCTCAGAAAACTGGGAAGTCAAAGATGAGAAGCTAAAACCCTATATAGAGTACATTCAGATGCTCACTTTGAGTATTTCTAATTGTACCATTACACATTTATCGAGGTAAGAGAATCAAATGACAGACGCATTAGCAATATTGGCATCCATGTGGGATAATCCTAGAGATGTAGCTATGAAACCTCTAATGATGTGCAGAGCCAAAATCCCTTGCTACCAAGGCGAACAAGTAATGATAATGAACGAACCAATGGAGAAGCCATGGTTCTGTGAAGTTCTGAGATTCCTAAAGAAGAGGGAATACCTAGAAGGGGCTAATGGGAAACAGAAGCATGCCTTGAGAATCAACTCAAGAAGCTACACTTATCATGAGGGTATACTCTACAGAAGAGCTTTGAATAGAATACTACTTCGGTGTTTGGACCAATATGAAGCAGAAGAGGTCATGAAGGTGCTTCATGTAAGAGTATGTGGTTCCCATATTAGCGGTCATACCTTGGCAAAGAAGATAGTCCAGTAAGGATAATATTGGGATAAGATGGATAGAGATTGTATGAAGATGGTCAGAAAATGCGATGAATGTTAATTACATGGTAATAAGATCCATCTGCCACCAATTAAGCTTCATAATTTAACATCTCCTTGGCCATTCTTAGCTTGGGGGATAAACATCATTGGAGAGATAAGGCCTGCAGCTTCTAATGGTCATAAATACATTGTTATGGCTATTGAATACTTTTTGAGATATGTGGAAGCAATTTCACTACCAACGATCACGGCAAAGGGCATGGCTAAATTCATCAATAAGAAGCTTATCAACTGGTTCAGAAAACAACATCACATCATTTCAGACAATGGTGTGCATTTCCAAGGAGAAACTACGGATCTATTAGAAAGGGAAGGGTCATCACAAGTCCTCACCATACAAGCCGCAGGCCAATGGGGTAGTGGAAGTAACTAACAAGTCAATCAAGAAGATCCTAGCCAAGATGGTGAACACTTACAAGGATTGGGCAAACAGACTACCCTTTGCAATCATGGGTTACAATACAACCATACGAAGTGCGACAAGGGATACACTATATTCCTTGGTGTTTGGAGGTGAAGCAGTGATGCCAATTGAATCCCAAGTTCAGTCATTAAGAGTAGTACTAGAAGCTCACATCCCTGAGGCACAATAGGCTAAAGTAAGATATAAACAGCTGTTGTCTTTAGAAGAAAGAAGGAAGAAAGCTCTCCATCATACTCAGGTGTATCATTAGATAATCGCCAGAGCTTTCAACAAAGGAGTTAAGGTTAGGCCAATTAAAGAAGGATATTGGGTGCTGAAACAGTCCAGGCCCATTACATTTGATCCTTGAAGGAAGTTCAAGCCAAATTGGGAAGAAGATCATGTCTAAACGAGCTGTGAAGATTTCAGATCTAGAAGGGAATGAGTTCGAGCAGCCTATTAACCTGGATCGTCTCAAGAAATACTACCTTTTATAAAAATTTGTAAAAAATAATAAATCCCGATGAGTTGAAAACCCGCTTGGGTGGTTCATGCAAAATAAGGGAGCCCGTTAGAATGAAAACCTTACAAAGAGGCATTCTAAGCAAAATTAGGGCAAAAAGCCTGCTAGGGTTAAAACCTCACTAAGAGGAAGAGTAGGAAAAAAATTAAGGCAATGAGAGAAGAAAGGAAGGAAGCAGTAATATCAAATGTAAAAGTTAAAGTACGCTTATTGTGCTAATATTAATAAAATGAACTTTGTGAAAGGAAAGTGCCAAACTTCCTTATAGGACTTGATTCTGTGTCTGCATAACTAAAAAGCTAAAACATTCGCATAAGTAAATGAAATGGTTATGACTCCTAATTCTTTTTATTTTTCTTTGTCCACTTGATGATGTTATCAAAGCTCGCATTCATTTCCTTTCTGGCATCCTCTCTTGCTCTTTTTGCATTATTTCTGTTACTTGTAGCATACAGCTCAGCACCTTTGCCTTCATCATCAGATAGCTCAGCCTGGAAGTAAAACCATGCTATGAGATCTACATTTGTATCAAAATAAATAGGTCAGCATTTACACTTTCCAGATCAACCCAAGCCTTGTATTCATCATTAGTGGCCGGTCCTTGGGTGAAGCTCAAAATTCCTTGCAAAAGATCTGCTAGCCCAGCGGGAATGGATTTCCCTCAAGAAGAAATGAGTAACAGCATAAAAAGTAAAGGATGGAACAGGATGTGAGACTCTTCGAGCCAAGCCGTACTGCCTATAAACTCTGAATGGAGTGTAAAAGGTGACTGTGCCAAAGCTAGCAATCTGCATATAGTTCTCTTTGACAGAAGTAGTGACGAAGCTCAATTTCCACCATGGACAATGCCAACAGATCAACTCCTCATTCTTAGATAGAGGAAGGTCCAACTGCCAGAGAGAACCTCTAATGCAGCACGCTCAGCCTTGGATAACACATGTCGTCTAGATTGAAATTGCTGAGGTTTGTAAGTTGTAGGATTTGCTAGGCACATCAATACGCCTAGTTTTTCCTTCAACCAAATCTTGATAAGGTGTAGGAATGGATCAAGTTAAGGTTCAGCTGATGAGAAAAGGGAAGCAAGATAAGAGATGCATACCTGAAGAAGTAATGGGTTGCCTCAAAGGTGTTGAGTATGCTTGATGGAGTCCAAACCGGCAATGCTTTCAGCCAAGATGATAGGGAAGGGGTTATGACCGCTCTCCACTTGCTCTAGGACATGAGCAATCTGGAAGTTACCTCTGCCTTCAGTAGAAACTAGTATGAATTGTGCATAAAGATAGAAGCTAGAGATTCTTTGCCACGATCTTCTATTCTTTGGCTTAGAGCTTCCCAATCCTAATAGAGGTTGAGTCAAAAAAGATTGGCCATCAATACATGGAAATATCTGACCTAGGGTTACACCAAAAAAACTAGCTAAGGATTCTGGAGTCTGATTATAAGCAGAAGGCAATGCTAGGGGAGCATTAGAACAATGTAACTTGTTCAGGATACCTTCAAACACTTCAAACAAGGGGCATAGTTCAACTTCATTGAACTAGAAGACATGGTGTTTGATACTCTAGCATTCAGCAGCTGCATGGAGAAGCTTGATGTCGAATGGAAAATTTAAGAAAGCTTTGAATTATGCAAGGTGGTATTGGTTCAAGGAATTCCAGATTTCTGTTTCCATGCTTTCTAGATGTTTTCTAAAAGTGTTTGCAGAGTTTTGAAACATTCTTATGGTTTAGGAAATCTTCTAAAGAATTTGTTTGGTGTTTTCTAATTCTTCAGAGCTGCCCTAGGGGTTCTATTTATAGCCCATGAGGTTTGGGGAAGTTTGGGTTTGAAAATGAGTCAAAATAGAGTGACAAATCACGAAGAAAAGCCCAAAATGAGGGAGTGGCGTTGCCACCCAACGCAAGTCTCTCAGTGGCGTAGGGCCCTGGCTTAATTCCCCTTAATGATTCGACAATCGGTGCAAATTTTCTAGGTTCTAGGAGGATTCTATGCATGACATTTCATACATACATGTTTGAAAGCATAATCATGCATGCATAAACTTGTGAATTCACATGCATACATTGGTATTAATAAGAAAATTTGCATACATTTGCTAACATTAGTTAAGGAAACATACATACATATATCTATAATAGCTAGTAATCAGGCATACATCCACATATCTGTACCAAATGTATAAAGTGCAGGAACATATTAAAGTTCAGAAATAAAACAAGTTCAAAAATAGAAATAAGGACATCTACTCGTCTCCTCCTCCTCTGACTCTTCAGAGTCCTCATCATCACCAATTGGCTGACTGCCAGCCTCACCACCAGCATGCTGATCACTAGTCTGATCCATACCAGCTGCTCCAACTAGAATCTCTAAAGCAGCCAGCTAAGCCTTCAAGTCAGCAACCATTCTGCAAGAGAAGTGATGGGCCTGTCCCTATGTATCAAAAGTCTCCACTAAATGGGCTTTACTGGCCTGAAAGTATGATGACAGATGAGTGACCTCATCAACAGGAACCTGCGAACATAAAGGGTTAGAATTCAGATACAAATGCAAACTGAAGAAGGAAAGCTATAATAGCTTACATGAGTGCATCCGTCTCTATAAGAAATGAAAGGATCAGCAGCAGGGCGGAAAGTATGCTCAACTAGGCTGGCAATAGTCCTCTGATGCACTGATTGTAACGTCCATAATTAATTAACAATTAATTATGCATTTAAGTATGATTAATCATTTCATTAAGTATTGGCATCATTAGTATGTTGATTTTGTTAATTGAGGTTGATTCATTGGTGATTATGAGTAGGAGGGGTGTAATTGAAAGAAATAATAGTTGGAGGTGGTTAT
>CANYLF014748563.1:0-10276 GCA_948193215.1 Bocquillonia castaneifolia
AAGTCACAGTCTTATCCCTTATTCGATTTCTTCAAAACCAGGCCTGAAGGAAGGAATGAATCAAAAGATAACCGATAAATAGGTAGCACTTGAGGTCCCTAAAGAAAGAAGGAAAGACAGAACCTTACTAGAAGGAAGAAAATTCCCTTAGCAAGTCGTCCTAATACAATTCGCTCTTCAAGGCTTACTGAGAGGTTCGCTTCCAGTTGCTGTATCCGATGCTGCTGACAGAGCAGAAAGTAGAACGTTGGTGATGATGGGACTAAGACTGTTTTATCATCTCCTAGAAGGCAAGAAGGCAAGAGGGCTAGTCCTTATAAGACATCACCTTCCCCATAGAAAGCTCTTCCATCGCGCTCTCCTATATCTTCTCTAGCTCCATTTCCATCATCTGCATCTCCTGGGATGGATAAGGCAACAAGGAATACTGCTAGAAGGAAGACGGCAGAAGGCTCTCCCCAGACGTATGTGGAACCGATCTACACAGCAAGACTACTAGTTCATATCCAGAGGAAGGGACATAGCCATATTTTTGTCCAATAACAGAGATTGCTAAACCCAGCGGATGTGACGGAATTTTTCCTTGTTCGGTATCAGTAGCTTTGGTTGAAGCCGGAGCTCTCTCTTAAGCTGACTTGAAAAAACTAGTACAGTGGTACACCCCTCAGAGATATAGGAACCACCATGCTCGTCCATTTTTTTGATAAACGCATTTTCTCCCTTGGAAAAGATCACATTATTCCTTCAACCATAGGTAATGCCGACAGTGGCAAGAGCTTCTTCTTAAATTAAAGAAGATCTGCTGCGCTTATGCCTTCAAACACGAAAACGTGGTTATTACGACACCCGGTGAAATAGCAGCTTTTTCTTCTCTTTCTTGACTAGCAGCTGCTCACGCTAAAGCAGTTGCAGCTTACACTAGCTAGGCGAACTCCCGCTCTGATCCCCTCTTTCTTGTTGCCCAAAGATTAGCCTTCAAGAGCCTTTTTTAGGACATCTGAGGAGTAAGGCCCTCGCGCAGGCGGGAACTTTTCTTAAACTGGATTTTGAATGATTCTTCCTGCAAACAAAAGAAAGATAGAAAGACCAGTGACAGCTACGGCTAATGCTATTGCTACCTCTTCCTTTGCTCCTTCGATACGTGCCTGGTCGAAATGTGTGATTGGTTTCTATTCTTCCTGAAAAAGAAAGAGGTGAAGCCGCTGTATCGACGAGAGGTGATGGAGCCTGAAGTCGACCAGATAGAATAGATCAACATTTTTTTACAATACTCATTTCTGGTTGGCAGCGGGTAACTACCCTTTCTTCACATCTAATTGGTCTGGGATAGGTGCTTTACTTAATTACTTCCAGCCTGATAGATGGCGTTCATTTTCTTATAAGCACCTCTCTATTCAAGATGCATTCAACATGGGCAGCAGATTAAGTGATTTATTATTGTCCCTTCTTCTAGAGGAGGTGATACACCATATTGTGACAGTCCATATTCCATGCTTTGCTGGTGAGAAAGATAAACTACTTAGGATCCCCGACAACCATGACATCTTCTCAACGAAATCTGCTGTTGATGTTATCAGAAGGCCAACACTCTCCTCGCTAGCGTCGATCGGTATTCTATTACGAAAGAGCTTCTTCTTTCTCCCCAGGAAGATGGGCATAATCATATTCATTTCATTTGAAGGCGAGCTCTTGCCTATCGACTACGCTTGCCGTATTGCTTAACGGCGTACTCTATTCCGCCTACAGACAAGTCCTATACTTAGCTTCCTTATTTGATTGGTCTTGTTCTCGGAACTTGTGCCTGAGGCTGACCTTCTCACTCGCGATACTCACCGGGCGATAGATAGTCACCTGAGCCAAGAAAATAGATAAAATTTAGAATAGAATGAGAATGGGCTTTCTGCTTTCATTGATCTTTCCTCTCAAAAGAGGTGTTACCTAATCCACTATGTCCTTTGTTTAATACCGCGGGAACCTTGAATTGAAAACCTTTTTTCTACCCTCGCAACTTCTTTCGCTGACCCTATCCACCTCCTTTGCGGAATACCAGATCAAGAGATGAATTAGCGGATCACAGGGCTAAGTCGAAGCATGCCTGAACCTTCTTTAGTAGTGAGCCGTACCGAGTAGCTCCTTGCAAGGGCTTCAAGATCACAGTAATGCCTGCCAACTTCGTTGCCTTGGGTACGAATGTCATGTTCAAAGCAGGTTTCTCTAGACACCATGGAAAAGATCACTGACGAGCTCAATCTCTTCTAACCGAGGGAGCTAAGTCCCTTGTTCGAATCCGGTCCACAGGCACTAGTGAACTTCCTCGAGGAGGTGTACTGAGTATTGTCCTTCAGCCTCTCAGCCCTTGTAGTTGGTGTAGACCTGCTCTTCAAGTATCTATCTTTAGAGTTTCTATTCTTTTAGCATCCTCTCCTAGTGGAATGGAGGTTCAAAAGACTCGAAACGAGATGAGCTATGGTACACAAAGGCTGTACGTTACTATGTTTCTTCACCTTACAAGTAATAAAAAAGGTTTTAACTATTCTTTACGCCGAAAGGACTAAACTAAGAGCTCTTATGCAGCCTTTAGCACATAATGGAATTGCTCCTTCTATGCCTTCTCATCTGTCTCGCCTGCGAATTCTGCTAACAGTCTATTACGAAACTGCTGATTCAATTGGGAAAACACAAAAAAGCTGTTCGAGAAGGGATGCAAGTGGCATAATTCTTATTCTTATAAAGTTCTTCTGCCGAAGGAATTTCATGGCCTTCGGACTGTTTCAGGGCGTTATTGACCAAGATATAAGCATGGGAAAGAGACGAAGCAATGGAACCACACTCGAACACAAACAATTTGATACAATTCTGGGTTGGGTAGAGATTCATTTCTTTAACCCAAAAAGATAAACCTATACAAAGACCTATACACCATGTCACCATGTCAATTAGCAGGGCCTTATCTCGATTTATTCTTTGCTACGACGTTCGCGAGGTGCAGATGAACGGCGTCACCCTCTCTCCTACTAGTCGATCTACTTCGTGCATTAAGATGATTCATGGAGGCTCCTTCTCTATATGTAATTTGTGAATGAGTTGATGCTGAATATCTCGACCATCGGGAGAGGTTATTTATATCACGACCGATAGGGAGTGGAACCAGCCCCTCTCTTAGCCCGCTTCCGTCCCTTGGCTCAGTCTCTTCGAACCTGGAGCATCTTCGAATTCCTTACCCACCTCACGTATACTCTCACTCTATTTCAGGATTCTACTTCCTGCCCTATAATAGCCATTTCCTTATTCCTGGAGCTTTAAATCAATTAGAAATTTCCTTTTTTTTTTATGTGTACCTAAAAGTCTGCCTAAACCCGGCCTTTTTTATACAATTTGGCAATTCTATACTGTTTTCTGGATTCAGAATCAATCTCTTTTCTGATTGCACGGTCTAATTTAGCCAGTTGAACAATCTGTTTAGCCACTGCACGCTCATTGGGTAGCTCGATCGTCATTCTATCTGACTTAGCCTCCTGCGACCAACTTTGGAGCTACGGCCAGATTCTTTCTTGATATTAGCTTAGAGGAAAGCTCTACGTACGAAATGCTCTTACTAAAAGTATATGGTCTCATGATCACGATGAATGAATGGATTAATCCTTACAACATAGCCATAGAGTGCCTACAAAGGCAGAGCCAAAGGCGTATCCACCCGTACTAGGTGAGAAAAAGTTCTAAATAAAGATGCACCCCCGGGAGGAAGGAGCGCGCAAGCACATCGCATTATCATCGCTAGACTTTGGTCAGCACCCTTTATTTGATAAAAGATTTGAGGTAGCTAGCTTCACCCCTCGATTCGGCAACAAGAGTCGGTTATGGAATAGTCTTTTGGTCGCCTTTCGAGCCGGTAAAATAGTCGGCGAGATCAATTCCCTCAATCTCGAGGAAAAGTTAGATGGTTTAGCTATAAGTGTGCTTCAAGAAAAAATCGTTGACCAACTCTCAACAGAATAGAGAGTCTATAGAGACACTACTGAGAGTGTGACCTTACCATTAGGAGTCAATCTCCAAGAAGTCGCCACACGTTGTTTTTTTTCACAACGAGAGCATTCAATGTCTAAACGCCATCCTTGTCAATCAGAGCACGCAGAGTCCCCCCAAGCTCTGGAGTTAGTGCTTTCGTTCCTGCCTTATTCGCTGCATTCTCCTCTTCTGGGTTCTAGTCATTCAAGATTGACCATCTGAATAGAACATTTGAACACAGAGAGATTTGGGGAAGCCTTAATCTTGCGCTGAGGGCTGTGTTCTCTCCTGTTTCGGTCTGGACTTTTTGGCAGAAAGAATTTGGGAGTTGTTCTTGATGACGATTCCTTCTCATGTTCCCCAGTTCTAAAAGAGGTTTTGCAGGAAGGACAGGTAATCATAGAGTCATGCTGTTCTTGCTTTGGCCGAGTGTTATCATGACACTGTGATACTTGGATTCCCTTGTAACTTCGTCTGTCAGTTAACTGGAGCCTCTGAGGAGGGCACAGGGGATTCCTACTAAGAAAGGTTCCCAATCCAAGGTTATCATGGAAATTCGGTCTGACAGTGGAAATAGAGACGAATGTGGCCGAAGCATCTTCACTTGCCTCTTCTTTCTCCTTTCCCTTCCCTGGGAACAGTATTTTCCCATCAGTGATAGCCTTTTTTATTTACCATATTCCTGAAGACTACACAGTTGTGAGTGGAATGCTTCCACGAGTGATGATACTTGCAATATTCTTGCCCTGCCCTGTCTTCGATTGGAGGGATGACATGGTCCTTTGGTAGCTTGATTTGGCCTTCTTTATATAACCAGTCAAATATCTCATCGGCTTTGGTTATATCGAAGGAGTACTCCTTGGCCAACTGAGAATTGGTTTTTCCCTTCTTCTTCTCTTTGAGAGGGTTAGGTTTTCTGAGAGCAGGGCACTCCTTAGGATGAAAAACAATAAACTCGGCCACATTGATTTCTTCGCCTGAATCGGAGTCAGAATCTTCGCTGATCATAGCAATGGTCGGCTGGTCTCTGTAAGAAGTTACCCTAGAAGCACCTTTCCTCTGCTCCCTTTCCTTGATTAACCTTTCATAGCTAGTAGCTCTATTGGCCAGTTCATACAGATCCCTGAACTTGTTTCCTTCCAAATTCTCCCTCACCCTTTGCCACTAGATCGGATATTGTTCGGTTAAGGATTGGCTACTCTGTCCCATCCTTGTAGCTAGCGAACCCATTGATCGACGGTGCGTGCCATGGAGCTAGACCAGTGAGCTATTACGCTTTCAAGGTTTATTTCCCCGAATCCCGGCAAGAGTGAGACCCCTTTAGGAAATATCCTTGGGTTTTTTCTCAACACGTAAGAAGAGGTCGTCCTATAACCCGCAAGAAAGAAGATACAGAACTAGAAGAGCAAGCAAGAAAGAAGGCACATCCATAATAAAGTAATTCGAAAGGGGTGAAGCCGCAAAAGGGGGGTGAAAAGGAATGAGAGATGTTAGGCAGGGCGGGATGAAGCAAGCAGATATGGAGGGACAGGCCCGGATCGGGATCTCAGACGAACAGAAAAGCAAGCCAGTTTTGGTGCAAGTTCTTGCTCCAGTAGTGGGCTAGGGGTGGGAGGCTGAGAATCCAATTGCTTAAAAGGGATCTTATAGCTTATTGAAAGATTGATCATGAGCGGATGGAATCACGGTTCAGAAGACGAAGATGAAAATCTCCCGGTTGTTATGATCGCTGCCTTCGCTTTTGGCGTTCTACGAAGTAGGGGTGAGGAAGGCGGCTTGATGCCCAATCCGCGCGGGGGAGTACAGGGACTCGGCTGTTTCAACCAGCAGCGCCTTCTGCTTTCGAGAAGAGAATGTTGTTAGCACGACTCCAATGCTTGATCTTCTTTCTATCTATCCAGTAGCTCTTTCTTTGTTTTTAGTATCATTTTCAGTCTCAGGTAATGGTAATTACTTATCGAAGAGAAGGAAAGCGAGGCCAACGACTAAGGTAAGACGTAACGTCTTAATAAATCAATCGCTTGGGGGCTCACCCTAGGAGTCAGAGTCACCTGTGAAAGGAAGGGAGTTGGGTTGAATCAGAGCCCGTAGAGCACATTTCCAAGTCTTACGCAAATGCTGTTGATTTGATCAACAAGCCCAAAACAAACCTAAAAAGAATGGCTTAACTGGCTAGAGTGTATGGAGAGTGATGACAAGATTGTGGAGATTTTTAAGAATGTTGGCATCTAGGAATGCATTCAATTTTCCAAGCAAAATATCCCCATGGATCGCTCGATGATCGCTGCAGCCCTTTGCTTCTGGAGCACATCTACGAAGACCAAAAGATGAGATATCTATCTATGAAAGAAAGCAAGAAAACTTATTCAAAACATCTTGTCACATCATCCTCTGACTCAGTGACGGAAATGGTCTGGTCTCAGATACTGCAGGTGTTTGAGCAACAGCACCTGATGTTGCCACATCAGTTTGATCCCATACCGAAGTCTATTTCCTGGAACGGGTGGTAAGAAGTCAGAACTCAGCTACTCCTGAACTCATTAACTCAAGAGCTAGGGATGGGTTAGTTCCTTATATCACTAATATACTCAAAGCAAGTGAGTGTATCACGAGAACAGGGAGAGCATTGAGTGTAGGGATAGCCCAGGCTAGGAAGACACCTGCTGTCTAGAGAAGAGAGTCTTTCTTGAAGCCGAGTCACTCCTCTTGGCTCCTTTTCGACTGCTGAGATGGTAGTACCGGATTGACATTCAATTCTGATTCTACTGCGGATGGAGATAGAAATAAAAAATGTACAACAACCCTGACAGATTCAAGAGTTCGAACAGGAATTCCATCTTTCGAACCATAGCTGATTCTAACCGTTTCGGGCTCGGATCCTTATAACATGAATTTATAACTACAGGTGTGCCGGGGGGATGGCAGGTGTACTCACCAACTACTTGAAAAGTGTAAAGTGAAACCCTGAAACCCTCATTAGCGGCGTCCTCCTCTCATCTCATTCTTCTATTACTGGTGGTGAGAGTTACTTCCTTCTAGAACTGGCTGATGAGCGAGTTGCATTACCAATTTACTTCCTTCGAAACCCCTGTAATCTAATTTCTTTTAGAAGGTGTATCTTTATTTCACACACTTACTTTGATGGAATTGGTTGTTGGATTGATTTCTTTTACAAGAAAAAAGTCGATCAAGTAGGAACGGAAGGAATTAGGCTGGGGATACCCCGCAAGCAGGTAAAGGTACGGTTATCCCATCAGATCAGTACCGGAGACCAAAGGTTTTTTAAAAAACTTGCTTTCCTTTCCTTTCGGTCAGCAGCCCCTCAACCGCTTCAGGGGACTTTCTCTCAATCCTATCAATAATCTTATTCTCGGCCCAAGACTGGTAAAGCGATCTCACACCCTTCGTTCTACGAACTAAAGTAACAAAACAACCAATCCGCTAGAGTATCTTCAATGAATAAGGAAGCATTTCCAATTATACCAGAATCCTTTCTGGGGAGACGGACTCTGTTAAGGCGATAGTAATAATTATGGTTTTTGTAAAGAAGGCTAGGGTCGTACCGGAGTCGCAGGGATAAAAAGATGGCAAAACCTACTATGTGCTCTGAGGTACCACTTGTTCGAAGGTGAGGAGTTGGCTAGGGACATGCATTGCTCTCTTGCTTGCCACGGAACGTCTTTCTTCTAGATTACCTTAACTTTTGGGGTTATCCGGCTCATCCGTAGGGCTGCTAGAAGGCATTGGTTCCGATTCCGTATGGCTACTGAGAATGACCCTAACACATCGGTCTAACATTCTTGCCATGTCATAAGCAAGATTCGATCTCGGTTTGATACTCCTGTGTAGTCTGAGCCCGTCAGCCAAAACAAAAAAAGGGAGATTCATCTGTCTAAAGAGAAAAGGAGGCTCGCGGAGTATGCTCTTTTGCAGTCAAGCGAGACGAGGTTTTTTTCTGTGTTTCTTCCTCGTGTTATCTGAAAGGCGTTTGAGTGTAAGGCCAAGCGCACTCACCAAAAGCAAGACCGAGTCTTCCTTACAACCACCCACGGGAGCTTACACCTAGTGAGAAGGGCAGATTGAGTTAGTTTATACGTAGGCAGCGACTTCCAAGTCGGCTCGAAAGAGTGTTTTTTTTTTCTAGATCTTCGCTATCCGCACTGCTATCAGCCCAAGACCTACTCCGATCTTACAATCTCCACATCTCCTCAAGAACGGAATTCCAGACCAGCACGACCTACTCGTTGGTTGAGTTTCTTTCTCTTCGCTTCTGACTCTTTCAGAACTGGGGAAAAGAATGAGTTCAAGATTCTTGCCCATCTGCTGACCATACTGAAAAAAAGGATTCCCAGTCTGGTTGAAAGATACCCTCTGGTGCATTTTCCTGTAAGTGGTGCCCCCGCTCCATAGGAAGTGGCGTAGCGTAGGATTTAATCTAATCCATTTTTGGATTCTTAGAGACCGGGTGCTTTTAGTGCCGTGGCTGTGTAGATAGGGATTGCCCTTAGCACTGCTTTTATCATTTTGCTCTACCTGGGAGGGGCGTACAGTCCATTTAAGGATTTTGCTCTGGTCCCAAGAATAATCATTTTTTCTTGAAACTCATGAATCATACTCAAAGTCGAAGTCACGGCATGGGGGGCTCGGAATAAGAACGAGAATCGGTGTCGTGGTGGTGCTACGAGATGGCGATTTATCGTATAGAAGAGAAGAAAAGATCCGCGGACCTATTGATTGACCATAGATGCGAACCGATCGACTGCTATCTAAGAGAAGATAAGTAGTTCTTCTATCGTTCAAGGGCAAGGGGAAAAGATGTAGCGGCTTGCCTAGATCTCGTATTTCCCACGTAGTCCGTCGGTCAAACCAACGATTCTCTTCTCAAAGATCAAAAGGTCCTGAAGTGGCAGGATAGGGGGGTCTTAAAGGTTTTTGTGAAAGGGATGCTCTTCTCATGTTATTGCTGAAAAGAAAAACGGAATTCCTCTATTTGATGTCGATTCATCCACACTTCCATTCCTTGTAGAGGAAGGCTAACTGCTTGCTGGCTGGGAGCTGTATGAGCGGTAACGTCCACGTACGGTTCCGTGAGAAGGAAGGGCGGTGGACAGAAATGGCCTTATTGTATCTCACTCTCGTCTTCAATGGGGTCTGCTCTTTTTTTTTTGGGAGAGTATGCCAATATGATCTTAATGAGGTGCGGGGCTTTGCATCTGACATTCGTTGGGCTTCCCTCCTTTGCTTCGGGAGCCTGCGTCCCGGCGTTTTTGTGCAATAAACCCCTCCGGCTGAAGACTAGTGGTAGGTGGTCCCGCGGAGCTTTCGGAGAAGGGTAGCCTTGTGTGTAAGCACAGCAATGAACCGCGGCGAACCCTCAGACGACCTATCTAAGATTAGGGGAGAGATTCTCAGTAGTGGTGACCCTTTCACTCTTCCACGGACTGATACATGTACCGAATGCTCATACGGGAAAGTTGAAAAAAGGGGGTTGCTCTGAGAAATCCTTTCTTTCTCGTCCACTCAGGGGGGTGCGGACACACCTGCGCGGATTACAGGTGACGGTTACAAGAATGGCGGGGAAGTGAACTGTACCCGACGACATTCAGGGATGGATGTAGACCCATCGGGCAGGGATAATCATTCCGGTCCTGGGAGAGGTGGCGACCATTCTCAAGAACCAAAAAGACTGAGCTGAGGGAAGCCCTATGAGTCACTGAAACGACGGCAGAAGGGCCCTTGATCTATCAGGGAGCAAAAAAAGGGCTTTGCTCCCCTTTACAATATGAAGAAATGAAAGAAGGGTCGAAGTTTAGACCGCTCACAGTAGTTCTACCTATAGAAAAGATCATGAAAGAGGCGATCAGAATGGTACTCGAATCCATTTACGATCCCGAGTTTCCAGACACATCGCACTTCCGCTCGGGTCGAGGCTGCCACTCGGTCCTAAGACGGATCAAAGAAGAGTGGGGAACCTCTCACTGGTTTTTAGAATTCGACATCAGGAACTGTTTTCACACCATCGACCGACATCGACTCATCTCAATCTTTAAGGAAGAGATCGACGATCCCAAGTTCTTTTACTCCATTCATAAAGTCTTTTCCGCCGGACGACTCGTAGGAGGTGAGAAGGACCCTTACTCCGTCCCACACAGTGTACTACTATCGGCCCTACCAGGCAACATCTACCTACACAAGCTCGATCAGGAGATAGGGAGGATCCGACAGAAGTACGAAATTCCGATTGTTCAGAGAATCAGATCGGTTCTATTAA
>CANYLF014749951.1:0-10827 GCA_948193215.1 Bocquillonia castaneifolia
AAAAGGTGAGAGCTTGGAGTTTAGAAGCTAAGGATATGATTTGGAGAGTATGGTAATGGTTAAGGTTGATTGAAGAATAAAGCTTGAAGAAATCCAAAGAAGCCAATTATGAAACGGCACACTAATCTAGTTTTTGGAGTAGCTTTCAGTACATCTATTGAGATGATATATAGTATAATTATATATGGATGAAAAGATATGGATGTCTACTTTCTATAGCAAAAACTAGAATTCAATTTGGAGCATTAATTTTGGATCTTTAGATTTTTAAGTGAATTATGCTTAAGATTGAATACAAAAGACTGTGCACATAGGTCATGTTCAAAATGATGCCAAATATTCTATAGATAGAATTTTGACCTGAAATTTTATGGTGTTTTATCCATGGAAGTCTAGTTTCATATGCCTTTTGAATCACATCAAAAGAATTTGTAGATTGGGAGAAATGCATGTCGGAGTGAGACCTATGCAATTTTTGGAGCACCAAAATTTCTTGATTTTTTAAGGTATCAAGATGATGGGAGATATAAAATTGTAGAAAAATGGCTGAAGTTTCTACCATAAAAATTTAAGAGCATTTGGAGCTGTAGATAAAAATTTATGATTGAAATGACCGTTACAGAAATGGTAACGACCCGTTGTAGTTGCGAAATTTCAGCAAAAAGAAGCAGTAGGGGCCACGGGCAAAAGCCCAGCTCGTTGGAAAGAGTAACAGAGTGTTGTAAAGTGTAACGGGGAGTTACAAAGTGTAACGGGGCATTTCAAATTGCAACGGGGCGTTGCATGGTGTCAGGTGACGATTTTAAAGTTAAAAATAGCCGTTGGAGAAAGGGTAACGGCTCTATTTTCATGGGAACTTAAATACAAACACTTGGGACACCAAATAAAACAAGAGAAGAGTTCCTAAATACTTTGGAAGTATAAGAAACAACTTTAAATTATCATCAAGCTCCAACATCATTAAAAAAACCCACATATCTTTTCAATTATAATATTTGTGGGTTCTTTGTTCACTCAACTTATTTATGATTGCTCTAAAACCTTAAGAGTGAGTTGAGAAATCTTTTTTATCCTTTAAATTCATTATTGTGAAAGGTTTAAGTGTTAGCCTAAGAAACACTTGGGTTTAATGGTTTTGTGTAAGCCATTAAAACGCATTGTTATTGGTTTTTGTGTTAGCCTTAGAAAACACATTGTGAAGGTTTATTGAAAAGGTTTGAGTGTGAGCCAAAGAAAACACTTGGTTTTTGATCTTGAACCCGGCAAAAGGATCATTGATAGTGGAAAATCTCAAGTGGAGCTTGAGGAGTGGATGTAAGCAAGTAGTTGGTCGAATCACTATAAATCCCGTATTTGATTTTCTTCTCTCTACTCTATTTACATTTTCATTTTAATTTATGCTTGATTAAATTTGATTGAGATTAATTGCTTTATTTGCTTGATTTATTTATTTGCTTAATTATTCTTGATTTATTATTCAATTACTTTGATTGTCTTGTATTTAAGTAATTGAATTGCTTCCGCTATTTCTTTAAAAGTTTTAATTGAGCATTTAAGTTTATTTTTGATAAACAACCAATTCACCCTCCCCCCTCCCCCCTGGTTGCCATAGGGATTTCAATTGTGTATGGTAGAGGGCTTTCTTTCTATTTTTTTCTAGTGCTAACAGCTGTATGTACTTCTTCTCTGCCCACTCAGTCTCTGGTAACTGTGGTTTTAACACTCCCGTAGCGACTTGCACTACATTTCTATCAGAAGTTCTGCTTCTCCTCCATACACCAAAGAGAAAGGTGTTTATCTAGTTGCACTTCTGATGGTTGTATTGTATCCGAAGGCAGCATATGGTAACTGCTCCGACCAATCTTTGTATGTTCTGACCATCTTTGCTAGTATCTTTTTGACAGTCTTGTTAGCAGCTTCAATGGCCCCATTGGCTTGCGGTCTGTAAGGAGATGATTTATGGTGCTATATACCATTCTTTCTCAGAAATTCGGTTGTTTCCCCTTGGAATTGCACTCTGTTATCTGACACTATGTGATGAAGAAGCCCAAACCTGTATTTGATCTTCTTGGATAGGAATTCTATCATGCTGTGTGCAGTAACTGTTGGGAGTGAGATAGCTTCAACATATCTGGTAAAGTACTCGACTACCATAATGATATATTTATGACCATTGGAGGCAGTAGGCTTTATGGGTCCCATGATGTCAATTCCCTAAGCAGAGAAAGGCCACGGGGAAGCAAGATTGTGTAACTGTGAAGGTGGGACATGAATCTGGTCCCCATATATCTGACAGCCGTGACACTTGTGAATAAATCTGATGCAATCCTTGTCCATGGTATCCTAGTAATACCCCTGCCTCTGTATCTTCGATGATAATACAGGCCCACTCATATAAAGCCCGCAAGCTCCTACGTGAACTTCATTCATGATTCTATTAGCTTCTTCTTTTGTGACACATCTAAGAAGTATTCTAGCAGGTGATCTTCTGTACAACATGCCCTCATGGAAAGTGTAGTTCCTGGATTGGAGTCGTATGGCAAAGTGTTGTTTACTTGTTGATTCTTCCGGGTATTCCCGTGTTTCCAGGTATCTTAAGACATCATATAATCATGGCTTTTCTTGAGGCCCAGCAGAGCACACTATTTCCTCCTTCAGGTAACATGGCTGTCTAACATTTGTTATTACCAAAGGCTTCATTTGTACCTTGCTTGGATCTTCCCATACTGAGGTGAGTGCGGCTAGAGCGTCGGCCATTTGGTTTTCCCCTCTTGGAAGGTCAAACATGTTGCACTTATGGAAGCAGCTTTTGATCCGTTGTAGGTGTTCAACATACGGCTTCAGTTTTTCATCTCTGACTTCCCATTCATCTGTTGCTTGACTGACATCCAATTTTGAATCCCCATACACTGAGATTTCTTTAGCTCCTACTGAGCTTGCTCATTCTAATCCGAAGATGCATGCTTCATATTCGGCCATGTTGTTGGTGGTCAAAAATTCTAACATCTTAGCAAGTGGAATTTGCTCCCCTGCAAGTGTTATAAGTAGCACACCTATCCCTGCTCCTTTATGGTTTACTGCTCCGTCGAAGTACAAAATCTGTCTCTGAACTTCTATTGCATTAAGTCCTTCATCAGGGAACTCAAATTCAAATTACTCGTTTGACTCTTTTGGATTGAGAGCCAATAATTCAGTAATTGCCCGCCCTTTGATTGTCTTCTTAGTTGTGTACAGGATGTCAAACTCAGTCAATAGCACCAACCATTTAGCCAGTTTCCTAATTAGGATAGGGGCTTCATACAAGTATCATAGAGGATCGATCTTCGCCACCACTTCCACTTGGTAGGACTGAAAGTAATGCCAGAGCTTACGAGTAGCCCAAATAATAGTCAGACAAGTCTTCTGAACTACATCATACTTGACCTCGTAAGATAACAACTTCTTATTGAGGTAGTACACCGCATGCTCTGTTCCGGTTCCATTTGCTTAAGCTACCATTGCACCAATGGCTTCCTCTTCTATTGCCATGTATAAGATCAGTGGTCTCCCAACTTTAGGAGGTTGTAGTATTGGTGGATTGGACAGGTACTGTTTTATCTTCTCGAATGCTTCCTGGCAACTGGAGTTCCACCCTTTGGGCTAGTTCTTCCTTAATAGCTTGAAGATGGGATCACAGATCATGGTTAATAGTGATATGAACCTGCTGACATATTGGATTTTCCCAAGGAATCCTCTAACCTCTTTTTCTATTTTTAGGGGCGGCATTTCTTGAATAGCATTGATTTTGTCTGGGTTCACCTCTATCCCCTTCTGACTGACTATGTGCCCCAACAGTTTGCCTTCTGTTACCACGAATACATACTTTACCGAGTTTAGTCTCAGCTTATATCTGGCTGCTCTTGCTAAGAATTTTTCTAGGGCATCAAAGTGTTGCTCCCGGGCAGGGGATTTAACCATCATGTCATCTGCATAGACTTCCACTTCTTTGTGCATCATATCATGGAATAAGGTTGTAGCCATCCTCTGATATGTTGCCCTGACATTTTTGAGTCCGAACGGCATTACTGTGTAGCAGTAAGTACCGTATTCTGTCACAAAAGACATCTTCATCTTATCAATCACAACCATCATGATTTGGTTGTACCCTGAATATCCATCCATAAAAGAGTACATAGCACTGGCTTCCGTACAGTCAATAAGCACATCAATGTGAGGAAGAGGAAAATCATCCTTTGGTGATGCCTTATTCAGATCTCTGAAATCTACACACATTCTGACTCTGCCATCTTTTTTAGGAACTAGGACAATGTTGGCCAACCATTCTGGGTATTTAACCACTTCTAGGAACTGTGCTTTCAATTGCTTGGCTATTTCCTCTTTAATCAACTGTGCCCATTCTGGTCTCAATCTCTTAAGCTTCTGCTTGACTGCCTTCTTGTTGGGATCGATAGGAATGAAGTGTTCTGCTATGTTTCTGTCAACCCCAAGCATGTCTATGCAGGTCTAAGTGAATACCTCCTTCCATTTTTTTAGGATATGTTCAAATCTCACTCTCTCTTCAGAGGTCACAGTAGACGCGATCAGTATTTCCTGCGGTATTTCTTTTGTACCTAAACTGAATGCATTTGTTTACACAGAATTAATGTTAAACATGCTCGTGATATGATTAATGAAATGCACAGTCCCATCAAGATGAACATCACACAAGTAAGCAAAGTCGGTGTTTATATCATTGACCTTGGAAACAAACACTTCCTCCTCCTTAAAGAGGTCAGGAGTTATTACATCAACAGAATAGAAATGTTCCATAAGTGCATTATAAATGAAAGCATCAATATCAGAATAGCCAAGCTGGGCAGCAGCTTCCTTGCCATCTTCAGCCTCTTATTGAATCACCAATTTCTCTATTTTAGCAGCCAGGTTCATGGTGATAAGTTCTTCTAGGATCAAAACAGAGCTTTTGTTACCTACAGCTTCCTTTGGCGTCTTCTGAGCTTCCGGCACAAAGCATTCATATAAACCCCCTTTCTTGATAAAACTCTACTTCTCCTTCTATGAAGACTTTTCAGCGTATCCCAAACCGTTACGGGTAGTCTTAGTCTTGAAATTTGGAAGTGTAGTGACCCATTGTTGGTTCTTTCCTAACCCGAGGCCTGGGAGGTAGTTCATCTTTTGAAGCATGGAATTGACCTGTGGGCCCATCTGTTCTCCCCTGATTCCCATGATCTGAAACTCAATAGGGGAAATTTCACCCCTAGGTGCAGCTTGCAGCACTGCTATCGAATGGACTGGCTCTGCATTAACGATCAAAATGCCTTCTTCGTACAGGAATTTGATCTTCTGGTGAAGTGTGGACGGGACCCCTCCTAGGGAATGAAACCATGGCCTACCCAACAAAACTGCAAAGGTCATAGAAATATCCAAGACAGTAATGCTTACTTCAGACTCAATCGGACCGACTTTGATCCTAGCAGTGAAGGTACCCTCTACACTCCTCTTTGAGTCATCATATGCTCTGATGACTAAATTGGATGGCTGTAAATCAGTAGCTAAAACTCCTAGCTTAGGAAGGAGCTTTGATGGACAAACATTGACAGCAGATCTGTCATCCACCATAACACATGATGTTCTTTTGTCATTAACCTCAGCGGCAATGTACAAAGCCTTATTATGCTCCCGACCTTCCAGAGGTAGGTCCTCGTTAGAGAATGTAATCTCACCCATCTTCCTATCCAACATCAATCCAACCATTTTCTCAGGAGAAACATCCTCAGGAACTTGAATCTTGGACAATGCATCTACTAAAGCCCTCCTATGTGACTTAGAATACACCAACACATCCCAGATGCTTGCAATGGCTTTGGTTTTCTTCAACTATTTTGTTATTAGGTCTTCTCTGACCTCCCCAATGTCTTTCCCTATTTCTGGAATAGGACCATTCATCCGATGACTAGATTTTGGGACATCAAGATCCTTTCTCTAATAGTCTTTGCCACTCCGGGTGACTTATAACAAGGACTCATCATTCTGAGTCAAATGGAAAGTATCTGATAGTTCAGCTTCATCTTCACCGGAAGAGTACCAGGAATTAAACATATACACATTTCTAACCCACATGTCAGAACTTGTCTGTAGCTTGTAAGGACCAGTCAAATCCCCTAACTGTGGAAATTCTTCCCTCAAATGTTCTACGTGGCTAGCAACCACATCCCTTAATGTAGAGTTAGACTCAAAAGAGGCTAAAACCTCAGCTTCAAAAAAGCCAGATTCAATACACATATTTTGGTTAGGGGGAGGTACTCTGTGGTAGTTTGGTAAGGGGTTGTGTTTGGTGCTAGGTGGTCTATTGTCTGGGTCGGTGATTTTGCCTGCTTTGATTAGATCTTGGATAGAGTGTTTGAGTTTGAGATAATTATCAGTAGAATGTCTGGGGGTTTAGTGGAATTTGCAAAAGGCGTCAGGGTTGTAACCCAGTGAGTTTTGGTTGGGTGGGAATCTAGCTGGTTCTGGTTTGAGTAGGTTTTATCTCTCCAGTCTCTCGAATACTTTGGACAATGGTTTGTTGAAGTTGGAAAATTTTCGGTTGGTGATCGCTTGGTTTACATCTACGGTTTTGTTGTTTGAGGGCCGGCTATATGTGGCTTTTAATTTATGGTTCTTCTTTTTCTCCGCCTCTATCTCCTCACATTGTAACCCATCATCATACAGGCTAGCAAAGGTTTTAGGGTTCATTATCTACAGAGTCTCCACCATGTTAGGGAGTACATTCTGGATCACTATTCTAACTTTGTCCTTTCGGAAGGTCTCTTATTGAGTAAGGTTGTTTTGTTTCTCCATCTGGTCAAAAAGCCCACAAACGACTCATTGTACCTCTGTTTAGTCATTTCCATGTCTCTTAAGGAAACCTCCAGCTTGGTGTTGTATGCATATTGCCCCATGATTGCTTCACATAGTTCCTTCCAGTTGGACTGGATTATGGTTGGTAGCTGGTGGTACCAGTCTTGGGCTACCCCAGTCAGAGATAGTGGGAACACCCCCACCTTTTGTTCATTGTCAAGTGGTGTGGCCGTCATAATAGATCCATATTGCTTAAAGTGAAGCTTGGGATCTCCAGTTCCATTGATCTTCTGCATGTCCGGCATGGTAAATTTAGGAGGCAACTTCTTTATGCCCTTGACTCCCATACTATCAAGGTTAAATTCTATGTCTAATTTCTTATCCCGGACCATTTCTTACAGTTGTTCCATCTTCCTAGTTAGGGTAAAGATCGCATCATGACCCTTAGTTCTGTCTTCCCCTTCGAGAGGCGGGTTTTCAGGTGTTCTGGTGATGATAGCATGTTGAACCTCTTCCCTAATCATGACCCTCATGGTGGCCAGCATTGCATCCATATCAAACGGTTGTCCTGTCCCAGCCATTCTGTTTGAGTAAGTACCGTCTCTGACTAGCCATCTTCCTACTCTTCTCCAAGTTGATCGAGACTCAATATTTACTGCAAAACCAGAAGCATTAGCAACATGCATGGGATGCAGATGCATGTATGCATGAGTGCATGTATGCGTGACAAGAAAACTCGTTAGCCGTACACGTAACAACTACTGCTAGACAGCAGGCCTTCTAACCTTATTACTCCCACACACGTATTTCGTTGGTTAAAAGTCCATTTCCTAGGTAGGCTGGGGTACTTTAATTCATCAACAAGGGATGATAGTACCGTCGCATATAAATATTCTCTCCAACTATCCTAACAAATAACAACATTCATTATATTCAAGTCTGTGTCCTTGTACCTAAATTCTACCTTTAGATGGACAGAGTTTCGGCATAGGCTTTTAGGCTTGATGATCATAAATAATAATAGCAACATTACAACAAGTAGGATTAGCGGGTATAACCTAATGGAAACTTCTATGGTCATTACATGTTGGGCTTTGACTCTTTGGTTTGGCTAAGAAGGCTCTCACAGAGTTGGACTCCCATTAACCATTGCTAGGATGGTAGGATATCCAGTATGAGCTTCCCATTAACCATGACTCATTAACCATTGCTAAAATGGTAAGCCAGGTAGGATTCCCAATCACTGTGAGTGGTCCACTAATAATACAACCCAGGAAACTGGTGTGGAATCATTGGATTGCATTATAAATGGCACCGGGGTTTATACGGACCCTAAAAATGCAGGAATACATGCAATGCAAAGGAGAATAATGACCAGATTAATTAAAAAGATGGGAAATTGCTCAGAATCTTCATTCATTTTTTTTTATAAAAACTTCCCCAATGGAGTCGCCACAGTGGACAGAGCGCCCGGGAAGCGTTTTCGTTACCGCTGCCCGTCGGTTGGTGTCTAATAGCAATGGTAATCTACTCACTAAAATGATTTTTAATTTTTATGAAAATCGTGGAGTCGCCACCCAAATTGCATCGGGATCACCTAGTGATTAACAAATAGATAGATTCCTCAGGAATCCCCATTCGTCATCACACCAGATGATTTCTGGGTTCAGAATGAGTCATCCATACTTGGGGCAATTTCCCATTTAATTAAGTAATAAGGTCATTATTTCCTACCAGAGACAAACAATATAAAGCGATAAATCACTTAGAAAGTAGGATGCAGTGAATGGACGCGTCTAATATTGTTTCTAATTAAATTTTAGTTCTATGTTAAGTCCGTTATATTTAACCCTGATTGATTGAGTGCTGATGGCTGTATCGGTGGGTTACTATTTGTTTTACTAAACAATTAATCGAGTGGGTTATTTCCTTATTTATTTACAGATAGAAAATCCACAATTAGTTTATAATTTTTTTATATTTTTTGGATTAATATTTACACATTAATTCATTTATTATTTACACGAGATATTTAAAATGGCAATAATACACAAACAACCTTAAAGAGAGGAAATGTGAAATGAATTTCTACCATTTTTATTTACTTATTAACGAATTGATTAATTAAGTGTCCGATTAGTTATTTACAAACAGATCTAGGTGACTTGTATAAAAATTGTGAAGAAATCTTACCAATCGATCGATTCATCCCGGAAAGGACGAACTGACCGACCTTGAAGCTTCAATTGGTTTACTATTTCAAGGCCTTCATTTTCTTCTCTGCATCGTGAAGGTCCAGCCGGACCTTTGAACATTCGGCTGGATGTTCTAGTTCCAAATATTTGAATTTAAGCATGCAGGTGGGACATCAAGAGCAAGCTGGACATCCGGCCGCATCTTTGCAAATGTCTGGCCGGACCTTTGATCTTTCGGCCGGACCTGTAATCCGTCTTCCCCAAGCTTCTTTCCCTGTATTGTTATGTTTTCTTACAGATACACAGTATATTAGCTAATCATAATTCATACACATTCTCAAGTATCCACTTTGGATGGTTAAAACAGACTATAACAATAACTAAAAATCTAAAACAAAAATGACGTTGTGAAATTTTGAACGGGAGTTACAGGGTTCTAAACTTGGATATGAGAGGCCTTACATCCTCTTAGTTTCACACAAAACTCATAAATGCAGTCAGAATGTAAAACAAAGTTAATACAAGAAATATGTAAGAGTTACAGAATATAACTTAAAAGAAAGAAAATATGAAAACGTGCTTAGTCTAAATGTATGGATGGTTTGTGGATGACTGGTTGCCCTCAGAATTGAGTTAAGTTACCGCTTCGAGTAGAAAATGAACTGTTGAATCGTTAAAAAAAAATCAAAGAGTACCGAGAAATGGTTATTCTGTTGCTCTTTATTTTTCTTTGCTAAAAATTATTTTTCTCCAATCCCCGGTCTAGCCGATCCCCCCCCCCCCCTTCGCTACATCTTTTTCTTTTTATAGCCTTGAGAAATTAGGGTCTTTCGACATCGAGAATCTGCTTTTCCGAGTGGATGGGGTATGACAGATCATTACCCGTTATCCTCTGTCGAATCGTGCAGACGCTCCCCATAACCAAATAATTTAAAAATTTTAAAACAATAATAAACATCCGACCGGATGTTCATTTTGGGCCTGGTGGGGTTCAAAATAATTTTTTTGTTTATGTGGGCCGTTTTAAAAGGTTCAGACATGTATTTAAATACTTGTTCGGACCATTAATTAAGCCAAAAATATGTTTTGAAAATATTTAACATGTTTGAAATAATTTTCATTTTCTTCAGCTCATTTCCACAAGAAATTGGGTAACAAAATGGTCCAAACTAGACTGTATTCATCACTAGGCTCCCGTCCTGCTTTCACGTACCTGCATCCAAAAATTCAGTGTCTACAAATGCTTGAACAGGCATGGATGCAAGGTATACCTATCAATTACCAAGCTTGACAACTACAACTCCAACTTTTCAGGTTCACAAAAAACGCATCATCACCAACACTGACTTGAAACTTCTCTCCAACAGTAGGTTTGCTAACACACATTCTACTATTAAACTTAATTTCTTCAAGTTTAGCTCTAATCCTAGGGCAAATGGAATCAGTAATATCACTAGCTTCAAGTAATTTTTTATGCATCCTCTCCATTAATGCTGCCCTAATATCCTTTAACATATCTATGATATGTCTACCCCTAGCTTTAATTATATAGCCATTGAAAGTCTCACTCACATTGTTATCAATCATATCACATTTTGGCAAACTAGACATGTATAACTTACAAAATTTAGATGGATCCCTTTGCATGAAGTTCAAAAGGCAGTCTCATTCTCATCTTTCAATGCTTGTAAAGCTTCATTGAATTGTGCTTCATATGTACACCTTGCAGCTCTCCAAAATAAATTATTCAAGGTCTGCCCTTTGAAATCCTTCTTCCAATTGCAATAGGCATGCC
>CANYLF014750320.1:0-14076 GCA_948193215.1 Bocquillonia castaneifolia
AAAGATTGACACTTGTACAAGGTAGAAAGATCACTCAACCCAAGCAACAAATGCTCTGGAGTTCTAACTACCCACACACAATAAATTCACAAATGAATTTATTTACAAAGAAATTTAAGAAAATTAATTGCAAGAGTTTTGGCTATCTTAAAAATGTGTGTTCTTACATTAAACATAATTTAGAGGGGTATTTATAGCCATAAACCCCAAAACTAGCAGTTAGAAATAGTTCTAATTGTGTCTTTAACGGATATAAGAAATTTGAACAAAAAGTCAATAATTACCCTCAGTCGCGGGCGCGACATTCAGTTGACCATAGGATCGCGGGTGCGATAATTAAAACATCCCCCAATGGTCATGTTGACTATGAGGTCGTGGGCGCAATGTTGCTTGGTCGCGGGCGCGATATTTGGACATCTCCAATGGTAATGTTAACTGGAGTATCGTGGGTGCAAGCTTCATTAATTGTGGGAGTAAAATTGTGTCCAGAGACCATGTTCTTCCTGGTTGACAATCACGGGTGCGATGTTGCATAGTCGCGGGCACGATAATGTGTCAAGAAAGCATGTTTCTTCCAGGCTTGATATCGCGGGCGCGATGTGTCATAATCGCGAGCTCGACAATGTGTCCAGAGAGTATGTTTCTTTCAGGATGATATCGTGGGCACAATGTCACAATCACAAAAATAGAAATAGAGGGTGATGTTTTCAGTTCGTTATGTCGCAGGCGTGACATGCTGAGATCGCGGGCATGAAAATAGAAATAGAAAGTTTCAGCTAGAATTCAATGTTTGGTCACGGGTGTGATTTATATATCGCGGGCGCAATTTCCATCAATTGTCCAATATCGCGGGCGCGAATTACTGGTCATTTCCTGATTTTGACTTTTGTTCAATGATCTTCAATCTACACACTTAGAGAACTTTGATAAAAATAAAATTAAGGTTGTTAAGCTCAAAATAAGATGGATTGATGCCTTCAAAGCCAACAGTAAGGAAAGTTTAGGAAAGACTTAAATTCTGCCAAGTGGAAAGTGTTCGAAGATTCCCAGACCAGTGTTCCCAAGCTATTTAGATGTTTTTTCAGGGTTTTCTAAGAATTTTGAAACATTCTGATGAGTTAGGAGAGTTTCCAAGGCTTTGATTCTTTGTTTCTATAGAGCCACAGAGGTCTTATTTATAATGCACAAAGTATGGGGAGTATAGGGCTAAATTGGAGTTAAAATGGGATAAGATTTTAAAGCCAGAACGGCAGGTCGAAAGAGTGGCGTTTATGACCTCAACGCCACTCCTAAGAGTGGCGTTACCACCAACTCCACTCCCAAGAGTGGCGTTGGAGGTAACTTCACTCCAAAGAGTGGTGTTGGGCCACAGGCATACTCCAGATGATGATTTACAGATTCTTGCAAAATTTCACAATCCTAGGAGGATTCTATACACTACATTTCATGCATTCATTATAGGAAAAGCATAAACAAACCATGCATACATATT
Source organism: Bocquillonia castaneifolia (assembly GCA_948193215.1). Lineage (NCBI taxonomy): Eukaryota > Viridiplantae > Streptophyta > Magnoliopsida > Malpighiales > Euphorbiaceae > Bocquillonia > Bocquillonia castaneifolia. The sequence continues at coordinate 1,493 of CANYLF014750320.1, forward strand.
GTATATATGTGTGTGTGTGTGTGTGTATATATATATATATATATATATATATATATATATATGCAAACATTCATAAACATGCAGGTTCAAGTACAAGGATTACAAGCCCTAAAGATACAGAAAGTCCAAAAAGTCAATAAACAGAAGATGCAAGAATGGACTATCCAACATAGTGCTCATCATCATTCCTCCTCCTCAGCCTCATCATCATCCTCCTCCTCAACATTATCAGCAGCACCATCAATATCATCCTGAGAAGCCTCTAGCTATCTAACATCAATCTGGGGAGACTCTTGATCATCCTATGCATCCTCCTGGTCCTCCGCGTCCTCATGTGCAGCCTCATAATCTACAAGGCGGCTCTTTAATTCAACATTTTTCCTACAGGATGAAGCATAGGCCTCTCACTAGGCGTCACAACACTCAACAGTGTATGCCTTGCTAGCTTGATATAGAGAAGTAAGACGAGCCACCTCATGCACAGGAACCTAAAAATGAATAGGTCAATTCCAGAAACTAGGCAACTGAATCAAAAGATGAGAAAGGGGAAGACATACATGAGTGCATCCGCTGGTGAAAGCAATAGAAGAGCTGGCTGGTTGTAAAGTATGCTCAACGATACTAAAAAAAGATCTATGCATGACTGATGAGCTAGGAAACTCTGTAATATGGCCAGGGATGAAGCAACCATCATCATCTGGAGCATGTCCTCACACTGGACGAGCCGAACATGGCCTGGGGGAATCTAACCCATAGAATGATCTCCCAAGACCTCTAATAATGGAACTGGGAATATCACTAGCCTGAGAACGTGCTCGATGATAAGGTTTGAGAGAAACCTCAGCTGCTTGATCCTCGGTATCATCAGCATCATCATCAGAATCATCATGATCAGGAAAAGTGACAATGCCCATCTGAATATGTATGGCAATAATCAAAGTCAAGGATTTGGAAATCTATTGAAAGAAAAAGGTGAGTAACCCGACCTTAGAAAGCATCCTGTCAGACATAGGAAGTGTAGGAAGGCACCGTCGTCTAAGGAACTTTTGATAATCCTTAGCCCGAGTAATGAAAGCTGAACACTTAAAGCCATCAAGAGCACTATCCAGAGAGTCTCCAGTCAAGTCGTGACCCCAAAACATGTCTAAAGGGGGATCAAAAGGCTCTCTACAGAACCTCACAGTATACTGAAGACAAGTCCTTTCTCCAAGGAACCACAGCCTCATCCCAGGTCCTTCTAGGAGAATCCTCATGCTATCTTTCTCCTTGGTAGTCATAACATAAGGAGGATGTCTCTCAGCTGGACCAAGCCATCCTCTATCAAGCTGTAAAATGCCAAAAAAGTAAGGTAAGTCTCTAACAGACTTTCAATTCAGTTTAAACTAACAAAGTTGTTGTTGTTGCACCCTATCGACAGTAAGCGAGTTAAGATACTCACGATGGTGATAAACTGGAGATGCGTGAATAGACATGTGATGCAACCCCCACCGTCGAAGAATAGGGAATGTATGAGGATGATGTATAGGCAGATATTGGTGTAGCAAACCCATCTTGATGGCTCAGACCTGTAAAATAAGGGATAAAGTCAGAAGCATGCAAGCAAAGAAAGAAGCCACAAAAACAAGAAGCAACTTACACGGATAGCATGCCAGAAATGCAGCACTTAGCTCCACCATGCACAATCTTATCCATGCACAGATATAGATAGGATAAAGCAGGAGATCCCCAATCATATCTAATCATCTGATCAAAGTCCTGGAGGATCGGAACAAAATGCAGAGGGATAATGGTATTTGTATCACAAAATGGGGTGCTACTAAGCAAAGACAGAATAAAGACACAAGCCATCTGGTCAAACCTCCAGTGCAAACTAGGCTGATAGCTCTGCAAGTGTCTAGCCAAAGCATCAACATGGAGCTTCTTCGAGCTCTTCCTACCAAGAACCATCCCCAACATTCGGAGGATGTATTCATTCTGTACTAGCTCTTCTACAAAGTAGATCCCTTCATCAAAGAAAATCCTCTCACCAGTAAATGCCAATTCGGTAATGGCAGAAAAGGAAGCAGGAGATAGTGTATACTCCCCACATGGTAACTAGAATGTGTGGGTGGTATCGAACCATCTCTCCAAAAGTGCTTGCATTGCACAACAATCACAAAGGGGGTTGTCTAAGTCCTCTGTGCCATCAGGAACAGTAGAAAGGAAAGGCCCAAATCTAGCCTGAATAACTAGAGTCTGAACCTCTACCGGCATCTGTCTCCAGGCATTACGAACCTTCTGGAAGTTCCCATTGAAGGTAAAAGAAGATGCAGCACCCTGTAAAGAGCAAAATAGGTATGTCCCTAACTCAATCATCTCAATTGCATGTTTTTCTAACTCAAGTGGCCAACAAACCCTAGTTCATGGATAAATTCATCATGTAACATACATATTACTGTAATTTTTGCATCATAGAACATCTAAACATGCATCAAAAGTCCATATTCAAGTTGAAAATTGCCCTGCACACTGTTGCCACTCCTAGGAGTGGGTTCACCCTCAACGCCACTCCTATGAATGGCGTTGGTGGTGAATGCCACTCCCAAGAGTGGCATTGATGGCGTGCTAGTGGCATTGGCCACTCTGTTTCTCTGTAATTACATAATAAATAAAGCCTAGATGATTCACAAGCAAGATAAGGAGTTTTGGGGCTTACTTGGTCTCTCAAAAGGCTAGAAATGTGGAATTTTACATTGGAAAGTGGAGAGATTCCTCCTCCCCTTGAAATTCCTCCATTCAAAGCTCTTTAGACTTCACTACGGACGTGAAAGATGCTTTCAGAATCCTAGGGTGGTTCTAGAGCATGATCGTCTGCCATTTCTGCTTCTGGTTTGAAGAAATTTGGTAAAGAAATGAAGAAATAAGAAAGAAAATCCAAAGAACCCTAAAGAAATTGAAATAAAGGGCTGCTGCCCATAGTAAGGGTTTATACCCTATTTGGTGAATTACCAATTTGGTCCCTAGAAGTTTTATTACAAATAAGGACAAAGGTTTCAATGCAATCAAGTCTAGAACTCCAAGTTAGGGTTACAGAAGCTTAATTCAACTCAAATTGGGAGTAAGTTTCTAAAAGTGTTGAAAATTACAAAGAAACTATAGAAGGAGAGTCTGTAATTGACAGAGGAAGTTGCAGAATAACAGAAAGTTCAAAAAATTACAAAATACTCTTAATAAATAATTGACAACAATTTGACATCATAAGATGCTCAGAAATTATCAAACCAGAAGGAATCCCTTAGAAAATTGAAGGAATGCAGCTAAAACACTTTCCCCCGGCATGAGTCATAACTGAAGCAAACAGCTTGATTCCCCAATGCAAGTCATAGTCAAGATTCTCAATGGAGAGTATGTTCTTAAAAATCTCCAGTGAAGCCTAGAGGATTCAATAAAAGACTCAAAGAAATCAGAGTATAATCAACTCAGGTAAGTGCCTAAACTCTATCTTTCTTAGAATGATTGTCCTATGCTAAACGCCGTAAAGGCTAAACTCATTCCTTGCTAAACGCCGTAAAGGCTAAACGTATTCCCTTGCTGAAGGCCGAAAGTGCCGGATGCTTTTCCTGTTGAGGGCCGGAAGTGCCTGTTACTTTCCTTACTGAAGGCCGATAGTGCTGGATGCTTTCCTTGTTGAAGGCCGATAGTGCCTGATACTTTCTTGCAAAAGGCCGATAGTGCCGGAGGCTTTCCTTGTTGAAGGCTAATAATTCCTGATACATTCCTTGCTGAAGGTTGGAAGTGCTCAATGCATTCCTTGTTGAAGGCCGGAAGTGCCTGATACATTAAAACATTCATCTGCTTCATTTTGTCGTGAAAGTTGTATGTACTGTGTTTTTGCATTTCTCATTAGATTTCTGTTTTATTGATTCTAAACAATTTTTTGTGTTAGATTTATTCAATTAAAGTGTTTTATGGCTTGATTGTATGATTGTTATCGATTATTTATGCTTATTATGCAATTTCAGTTGTCTACACTGCACTGTACGTAATTTTCTCAATTTTCTTATTTTGCTGATTTTGAACCAGAAGGTTTTTTAAAACCTATTTTATGTTTTTTTAAGTGATTCTAACATGTTTTAATTAAAATCAAAAGCATTTAAGTTGATTTCAATTGATTTCAAAAATTACAGTGAATTGCACGTTCTTTTCATTTTTGATTGAAATCCACTGTAAGTTGTTTAATTGACCATGATTTGATGTTTTGTTCATATTTTTATGATGATTAAATAGTTTCTAAAATGATTTTGTGCATTCTCATTGATTTCAATTGGTTTTCATGAAAGTCGGTATGTTGGTTGTTTACTGCATTTCATATATGTTTACTGTAAATTCTTGGCATGATGTATATAGTTGATTTATATGTTTTAATGATTGTTTCTATTGTTTTGTTGTTGTTTTAAGCTATTTTAGATTGTTTGCATGCAACTTAAATGATTTATAAGCATGATTCATGTTTCTGCAAGTTGAGCAGTATATAATTCACTGTAATTGCCATCTGAGTTTTGTTTAATGCTTAGATGCATGCTAGGTTGGGTTGTGCCATATAGACACTTGTTTTAGGTTGTTTGCATCATGCATTGATGTTTAGATTGAGTTTTCTGCCAATTTTTGAGGTTTGGTAAGCCCAAAAGTTGCATTTTTCTGCATTTTCCGTTGTCTCCTCCATGTATGAGTGGCAAAGCCACTAGTTAATGGGCTTGAGGCCCCAATTCCACTCTTCATAGTTGCATTGAGTCTCAATGCCACTCCTCACGGTGGCATTGGGAGCTCCCTGCTTCAGAAGAGTGGCGTTGCACCCTGCACAGACTCCCATAGTGCTCTGCAACTTCTGTGTACAAAAATTTCACATGGAATATAGCTAAAAGGTAAGTAATCTAACTTTCTTTGGTAAAAATTAGGTGAAATATGCATGAAATGAATCTAATTAAGCTATTCGGTGATCATTAGGTTAAAATGATTGTAACCTAGGTTGTTTGAAGTGTTTGTGGTATGTGCTTTGACCTCTTGCATGTAATTTGGACTAATTCGGGTTTGGTAATGTAGAATCAATCCTTGTTTGTATAGCAACTCACCTTTTACATGCTTTATATATGCGATTTACTTATTTTAAGTAGTGGAAATGAAGGTGGGTATAATCCTATGAGTTGCTTGTAAGAATCATGCTTTAAGAATGCATAAGTCTGATCTTGGAATCTCTGTTTGTTTTGGTGTCTTATGCATTCTTAAGGGAATCGAGACATGCACCAATTTCTTTTCTCGATGCCTATTCGGGTGGCGACTCACACTATTACCTCCCGTATGCTAAATGCACAATGACGCGATCATCGCATGACTTGGATAACCGAGGTAACCCCTCCTTATCCACACCTTGTCACACAATTGACTTACACTAAGTAGGTTATGCTTTAAACCATCAACTAAAAGCGCATTATCAATACAAGTAGAAAAGTCATTACCAATAGTGCCAATGCCAACTACCTTACCCTTGGCGTTGTCACCAAATATGACATTTCCACCTTTCTTCTTCTCAAGTTTGGAGAAGAGCTTTGAATCACCCGTCATGTGCTTGGAGCATCCATTATGAAGATACCATTCATTTGCTCTACTTGTTGCTTTCAAACATACCTACAATCACAAGTTAATTACATGTTCTTTGGTACCCAAATGAGTTTGGGTCCTTGGTGGTTAGCATCAACAAAAGAACCATTGAAGAGTTGCTCCCTCCCAACATGGCAAAATACATTTATATGCCCATGTTTCATGCAATAATGACATTGAACATTGGAAGAGGAGTCCTTTTTCTAAGGTTCTTTTGCTTTTGTGTGTGATGTCTCTTAGGAGTTTGGCCTTTAGAAATTGGCTTACCCTTGGATTTTCCCTTAGGCTTGGCTTGAGAGGTATTTGTCTTCTTGGCCATGGAAACACTAGGTGTCTTGCCTCCTTGGTTAGACTTAGGCTTTCGACCATTAGTCTTGGCAACATCCACACTAGAAGTTTATGGTAGAGATGATGATTTTACAAAGATAGTCCTTTGAGTATTAGAGGTTGAAGCCTTATTGAATCCCAAACCATGTCTCATAAGGGGAGTTCTTTGTGACACTAATAAAGTATCAAGATTCTCCTTACCCTTATAAAACTTGGAGATGGATTCTCTCAATTCCTCTACTTCATTTTTCAATGAGTCATTCTCTTTGACAAGTGTCTCCATTGAAGAGATTTTTAATTGAGATGCAAGCAGTTGACCCTTAAGCTCTCCTTGGGAAAGCTTAAGTGCCTCTACTTGTGCTCTGAGGTAGCTAATCTCCTTATCACTCGCTACACACATCTTTATGCTTTAACCATTTAAGTATGGTAAAGGGTGCATTGGGAGTTAAGCTCCTTGAAGAGGTCAATAAAATTATCCTCATCATTATCATCATAATTGGAAGTATAAGAAGAAGAAAGAGATAGGTTAGAAGCATGTACCTCATATGATGAATCATCTATTGACAAGAATGCAAAGTAGCAATTTCATCTCCACTCTCACTCTCACTTCCACTTTCTTGTTGAGATGAGTAGGTGTCTTCTTCATTTTCATCCCATGTGGCACTAAAGCCTTTCTTGTGTTTGTTCTTGAGACTGGGACAATCTAGTTTGATATGGCCTTTCTTGCAACATTCAAAGCATCTAATAGATGATCCTCCTTTCTTCATTTCTTTACTTCATCTCTTATCTTTGCCTTTGCTTGATGGCCCTTCTCTAGGTTTAATCATCTTGATGACTCTCTTGGAGAGCATCACCAATTGCTCCTCACTAAGACCACCCTTGGCATCTTCCTTTCTTGGCTCTTTATCTTGCTCTTGTGTGGATTTAAGAGCAACGCTCTTCTTTTTTTCTTCTTTCTTAGAGGCCTCACTAGCTTCTAACTTTTCATCCTCATCTAGGTTCATCTCATAGATCAAGAAACTACCTATGAGTTCATCCATTCTCCTAGTAGTGAGGTCTTTAGATTCTTCAATTGATATGATCTTTGCCTCAAACTTCTTTATTGGCAAGGATCTCAAAATCTTCTTGTTTACCTATCCTGGGCTATAGATCTTGTCATAGCCCTTTCACCAATGCTATAAGGCGATTAGTGAGGGTAGTGACATTTTCATTGGCCAACTTCTTGAAGGTCTCATATTGATAGAAAAGGAGCTTTATCCTCTTGTTCTTTACATCGGTTTTGCCTTCATGATAGTTTGCTGATGTATTCCATATAGCATGGGCAATTGTGCAATGTTGAACCTTAGCACACTCTTCTCTTGATAAAGAACCAAGAAGAATGGCCATGGCTCTATGATTCTTACCATTGCTCTTCTTGTGTGCATCAACCCAATCTTTTCTTTTAAGAGTTGTAGTCACCTCTCCAACCTTTGCGATTGGTGGAGTCTATTCTACAAGAATTTGATCCTAAACATCGATTTGGTCACATCCAAATAGCATTGCATACGCAACTTCCAATAAGGATAGACATCTTGAAGATCTTTTACTCCCACTTAAGGTATTGATAAGCAACAAGGCTATGATACCAACTGAAATACCAAGAGGGGGTGAATTGGAGAGGAATTAAAAAATTTAGAAGATTCAAAAAAGAGTTTAGAAGAAGTAGAATGAACACCAAACAAATTTATAGTGGTTCAGGCCTAACTTGTCCTATATCCACTTTCCCAAAGATCTCTTTAGGGTTCCACAAAGCCATAATGGTTACACAAGTGATTTCAAGGCTATCCCAAACCTTTACAATGAGTTTTCAAATGGCTAACTCATTAAACCAACCCTAGTGTTTCCCCATCTCATAAAGAATTGACACTAATACAATGGATAACAAATTAACTCAATCCAAGCAACAAATGCTCTAGAGTTCTAGCTACCCAAAACCAAACAAAGAATTGATTATAAAGATGAGAAATAAATTTGCAAGAGTTTGGCTATCAAAGAATTTATGTCCTTAGTAGAGGAACATTTATAAAGGGTATTTATAATCAAAATACCCAAAACTAGTTGGTAGAAACAACCCCACAAGTGTCTCTAACGTCTAGTTACTTTTGCACTAAATGCACTAAAAATTGTCAGATCGAGGGCGCGGTTCCACCTGTCGTGGGCGCGATATTCATAAAGCTTCCCAACGGCTAGTTTCTTCTAAGTTCTTCCTTAAAGTCGCGGGGGCAATTTCCTCCATCGTGGGCGTGACATGTTGACCTAGAGATTGCCCCTAAAGATGTCTTCCTCTTTGATTGAATCACGAGGGTGATTCCCAGCCTCGCAGGCACGATCTAGAGAACCATAAATGCCTTCAAAAACTAGCCTCCTGTTCCATTAAATCGCAAGGGCGATTTAAGTAATCGCGGGCACGATCCAATGATCCACAACCCTCAAATTTTTGGTAAAAAGGATGTCTTTGGTCCTAGGTGCGATTTGGGAATCGCAGGCGTGATATGTCATCGGTTGCGGGGGTGATTTGTCAATCACGGGCGCGATATTTTGCCACGGGGGTGATTTACCTTGTCGCCAGTGCGATTTATGGGACATCTTCAAGAACTAGGTTTTTGCTTTATGAAAGGCAACCTACACACTTGGGAACTTAGTTAGACACAGATAAAAGGTTGTTAAACTCAAAATAAGATGGATTGATGCCACTAAGACCAACATATTTCATGTTTTCATTGAATCCTTTGAGTTTTCAAAACATTTTCATGGTTTTCAACGTTGTTTTTCAATTGAAAATGTTTTCTAAAGTTGCATAGTTTTCATCCTTAAAGTTAATTTCAAAACCGATAAGTTTTTGGAGTTCATGAAGTGAAAATGCAGCCTCAAAGCTAATGTCTATCTTGTAAATAGCATAACTTTTACCTCGAAACTCCAAATCACCCAATGTTTGTGCCTATTTCATATTTCATGACGTGCTCTACACTTTTTCCTCTAATAAAAATTTTCTAATTCGGCTGTTTTAAGGCTCAAAATCGCAAAAACATTTCAGTGCTCATGAACAGCCGATCGGCTGTTCAATCAACCAATCGGTTTTGTGATCTGTAAAACATGAAAATTCACATTTTCTTACAACTTATGAGCCCAAATCTCTATGGAATCAATTGGCATGATTTATGTCAGCCATTTGGGATGTAATGCTGTCAATCTTGTCCCCAACAATCATTTTTCATCATTAAAAGCCCTTAAATAACCAATTTATGAGGGGTTTTTAAGAAAATAAATGAGGGGGTTTTAAGCAAAATACAACCCTAATGCCCCCCCCCCCCCCCTATAAATTCATCATTTTCTCATCTGCAAGAGGGGCTTTTGGGTTGCCATTTTCTGGAAAAATACTTAATCTCTTATACACTTTGAAAATATTTTAGAAAAAATAAGAAAAATCACTACATAAGAAAATTAAGTTTTCTTCAAGCTTTGATAAGCTTTTAATCTCCAATTCTTTACTAGAATCTAATCTTGAAGGGTATAATACCACAGCTTCTGATGGCACACCATGCATCCTTGACCAAAGGCCTCCTTAAATTTCATTTCTTTTGTTTATTTCTTTTATTTTTATTTGTTCTTTACTTGTTTGCTATTCTTATGTTCATAATGTTTTAATCTTGTGTCTTGATTGCTAATCTTAATTTTCTTGTTGATTTGGTATTTTATTTACATGTTGGGTAGTCTAGAATAATGTCTTGATTGCTAATCTTAATTTTCTTGTTGATTTTGTATTTTATTTACATGTTGGCTAGTCTAGAATAATTTATTTTCATTAAATTTAGTTTATGTCATTATTTTCTTATATAACTTAGTTTATGAGTTTGGGTATTTTTATTACAATTTCAATAAGTTTATGTATTTTGATGGAGTATTTATTTGGCTTTAGCATGATAGTAAGTATATTTTGATGATTGGGGCGTCTTCCATGATTTTATAAGTTTATTTTCAAATTTTATGGCAAATTAACGACGTTCATGCAGTTCCAAATCGCAGAGGTGATCGATTAATCACGAGCAACAGATCGGCTATTTGATCAACCGATCGGCTGATCATTCCAGAGCTTGAAGACTTTCACTTTTCTAGTTAATTAGGGTTAAATAGAACTAATTAATTAATTCAATAATTATTAAAAATTGATCTAGAAACTCATTTCTCATTTCCTTTCTTTAAGATTTACTTTATTACATTTATTTAATATTTTTTTGTAATTTATAATAATTATTTTTGTACCTTTTATTTTGTACTTGTTATTATTTTATCACATATTTACATGATTTAGAATCAATTAAAATTAATAATTAAAGTTGGTACGTAATTTTAGATAAAATTGATAGAAAATCATCTCCCCTTCCATTTCTTCAAGGTTGAATGTATTTTATTTATTTTCATATTTTGTTAACTATTTTGTATTACTTTATCTAGTCCATTCAATATCTCACTTTATTAGATTTAATTAATTAACGTGCAAACTTCAATTAAATAATTAGGTTGTGAAATATGTGAAAATCCACCTTTAATATATTCTGCTTGTAAATAAATTAGGAATAAATATTTGGTAATTATTTGTAAGTAAAAATAAATAGAAATCCACGTTTTTCCATGATTCCCATGTAATTAATTAGGACTAAAAAGGCGGGTTAATAATAAAATTGGGCTAGAAACAATTAGGGATCATTATTATATTAAATTCATTGTAAATTTGTCCGTAATTTATCTCCATTGATTGTTGTACGTGTTTCCTCACATATTGCTTATTAAAATAAGAAATTAATAACTTCACTTTATAATTAATTAAATAAAATGCGCTTTATGGGATGCTTATTCCAAACCTATAATCGTCTGGGTGATGACGATAAGTACTCTTTTAGAGGGGATCGAATCATTCATCACATTATAAAAGGCGATCCCGAACCAATTCGGGTGGTGACTCCTCATTCTCCGCTATGCCTAATAAGGCTAATGCGTGTTACCTAACTTTAGATAGTAGCAGTGACGTGGTTGCTAGAGCCTGCGCGCTTTATTATAAAATAAGATTCCGAGCATTTTATTATTTAACTATCAAGTTAAGTTATTAATTTCTTTGCATCCATTTTTGCATTGGTCCCTATTAGCCCCGATACCACTTATAATGCGATCCAACTTTTCCACTCGTTTCTTAGGTTGTATTATCAGTGATTACCACTCATAGTGATTGAGTGTCCTACCTGGCTTACCATCTTAGCAATGGTTAATGAGTCATGGTTAATGGGGAACTCATATTGGAGTTCCTACGATTCCAGTAATGGTTAATGGGAAACCGACTCTGTGGAAACCTTTTTAGCCAACTCGGTTGTCCAAGCCCACATGTAATGGCCATAGTAACTTCCACTAGGATTATACCAAATATTGCTTGTTGCTTGGTGCTATGAAGCCATTATTTTGACCTAGTCCAATGTTATTACCCTTAAATCAAACCCTAATTACTACTTATGTGAAAGAGATGTCAAAGTATTGACGTAATTGTGCCTGGTTAATGCTAAGATAGTCCTGGAACATAGGGAATGTTAGGATTTAAGAAAAGTATCCTTAATTACTACCTTTGTGAAAGGGATGTTGCGGTGTTAGTCTAATTATACCCGATTGATGCTAAAATGGCCCTAGAACATGGGGAATATTGAGAACTTGTTAAGGGTAAAGACATAGGATAAGGACATTGTAATGACTTATTGTTTGGTTTGGATGTTGAGAGATATATATGTATACGTTGGTACTTGATGCGGGCTATGCAAGTATACATAATCGAATAAGTAATAAAGTGATGAGTAGAATATCGTTCCCACAGAGATTATGATTTGATTTAATTATGGTATTAATTATTTCAATCTAGCTAGATCAAGATAAATATATTGTTTTGATTAACTAAAAGAACTAATTAAATTAAAATAAAAGCAAATAAATTCTAAAGGTTATAATCAATATAGCTAAGCTCAAGTATAGGGTAGATTTCATTGATTTCCCCCTATTTAATCTAATCAAGTTTCTCATCTATAAAACTAGGTAAATTATTTATAATCTATTCCTATACATATAAAACTGATTCTATTAATTAATTAAACCCTCTAATTAACTCATCTTCTGACATAATTAATCTTGGCAAATAATCAATCAATAAAATTATTAATCACAACCTTAAAATGCCTAAAGTTCATTAAAACAATATTCCTATTCAAATTAATAAACTTTGGTTTTGTTAATTGGAGCTCTTATATAGCCCAACTTCTGAAGCACCTATATAATCACAACTCATGAAATAAAGGTGATTAAGCTTCAATCAAGCATTAATGCAAATTAACAAAATTCATAGATCTAGGGAGAAAACTCAAATTAAATTAAATAGAGTTTAAAATCAACTACATCATCCCTATACTTGAAATAGAAAGTTAGTTCATGGAGATGGAAAGTAAATCACAACAACAAATTAAGAATAAAGAAATCATGGTAGAGAAGGAAAACCCCTTTGATGAATCTAAGTCTTCAATCTTGAAACCTTGAATCTTCAATCTCCTACTTGTGGA
>CANYLF014763393.1:0-11773 GCA_948193215.1 Bocquillonia castaneifolia
CAGAATATATAATTCTGGGGTATTATGAGTATGTGTGTTTTTAGATGTTTTTATCAGATTCAGGCTTGTCACGGGTTCCGGTAGCGAATAGCTTTCCCGTTCCCTGGCGCCGGTCATGTACCCTGGGTTTGGGTCGTGACAGTACTGCTTCTCCCCCAAATACAAGAGAGAACGGTGTTTGCTCTATTGCACTTTTGAAAGTGGTGTTGTACCCTATGATAGCATATGGCAGTTGTTCTGACCATTCCTTGTACTTTCTGGCCATCTTGGTTAGAATCTTCTTGACAGTTTTATTGGTATCTTCAACGGCTCCATTAGCCTGTGGTCTGTAGGGAGATGACTTATGATGCTCAATATCATTCTCTTCTAAAAAGTCAGCTGTCTCACCTTGGAATTGTACCCCATTGTCAAATACTATGTGGTGCAAAATTCCAAATCTGCATATTATTCTTTTGGCCAAAAACTCAGTCATGTTAAGCGTAGTGACTGTAGGAAGTGAGATGGCTTCGACGTATCTAATGAAATATTCGACTGCCACAATGACGTACTTATGACCGTTGGAGACCATTGGCTTTATTGGGCCCATGATGTCGATTCCCCAAGTAGAGAAATGTCATGGGGACATAAGGCTGTGTAACTCTAAAGGCAGAATGTGAATCTAATCTCCATGTATCTGACAGTTGTGGCATTTGCGAACAATTTTGATGCAGTCTCTATCCATGTATCCTAGTAATACCCTTGGAGTTATATTTTCATTACTAATAGGCCCACTCATGTAAGTCCCACAAGTTCCATTATGAATGTCCTTTATGATCACCTCAGCCTCTTCTTTCGTGACACACTTAAGGAGCATTCTAGAAAGCGATCTTGGATACAACACGCCTTCATGATAAGTGTGATAACCGGTTGTTATTCTTATCTATTTATTGGTCTTAAGTCCAATTTCTTCACCAATCGAGTTGATTTCACACTTATTTATTCATATTTTGTTGCTTCTCAGTGTTAGGATCATATGGAATCGAGTTGGAGTGAATTCAGAGTCGAAACGGTCACGAAAAAGTCAGAAATTTCACATGGCCTGCACCTGGCCAGTTCTGGCTGAATTTCAGAAGAAACAGATGAATTTTTTGGGGCTGGCTGCACCCAGAAAACTCCTCTAGATCTGCAGCTGGCCGGCAGCGATGCCCCAGCTGGCTGGCCTTGGAAAAACACGGGATTCTTTGTATTTTTTAAGGGTTTTGGGTATTTTTAAGATGCACTATATATATAACTCTATTAGACTTATTTTGGGAGTTACACCGCATTTGTTTTAAGTTATTTAGGAGAGAAAACTCTTAGAAACACTTTTTTTCTCAAAATCAAAGGTGGATTTCCAAGCGATTTGTGAAGATTCAAGCTTTGTTTGTTCTTCCCAAGACTAAGTTCTTCTTCCTTTCTATCTATTATGTTTATTTTAGTTTTGTTATTGATTTTTATGGATTGCTATTTGATTTTTACAATGATTATGAACTAAATCCCCTACTAGAGTGACAGATGTAATTTAGTAGGGGAGTAATTCGATTAACAATGCTTGAATCTCTATTTTAATATAGTTTTTGATGGTTTATTCATTTAATTTTCAAGTGCTTCATCAATATATTTCTTGATTGGCCACCTAGAATTATGTTTGTTAGGATTTATGATTGAATCGATGGATTGTTATAAACCGGAATTGAAAATTGAGCTTGTTTAGATGTTAATACGGACAATATAATTAACCTAAACTTGATTTAAAGATGTGCTTAATGGATTTGATTGTTAAATCAGTGTGCATTGATAGATTAGAATAGTTGATTGAATCAAATACGTTTTTCTACCTCGACAGATTAAAACACTTTCAGAAAGTCTTGCTTAAATGAATTGGCATTGTTAATTTAGTTGCTCCCTCTAGATTGAAATCCTAAACTCTACTACTTATTTTATTGGTTGTTTCTTAATCTTAATTGTTTTTGTTATTGCATTTATTTACTTGTTTTCGATTTCATTGCTTGAATTAGTTTAAAATGATTTCAAATTAACTCAAGGGTTTTCATTTTACTTTCTTATCAATTGTGCCCATAATCGAAAGATTTCCACATTTTTCCCTGTGGATTCGAACTCGTACTCTGAGTATATACTACAACTATTCTGTACACTTGCGGGAGTTGTCAAGTTTTTAGCATCGTTGCCGGGGACAATGGAGTGTTATTTTTCTATTACATATTGTATATTTATTCTTTTACTTTTAGTTGCTGAATTTGGGATTTGTGTTGGTTTTTTAGGTATTGCATGGTAACTCAAAATCAATCAAAGAAATTTGATTCATTCGAGTTAGAACCTTTGAATCCTGAGATCGAACGCACATGCCGAGCTAATCGTTCAGCAATTCATCAAAAGAAGTTAGCTAGCGAAATCAAAGAAGAAGTCGAATTGTGTGAGATGAGTCAACTAAGGAATCCGGGTGATCCACAAATTGGGTTACCATTAAAACCCCCTGATGGACACGTTAAAGACACCAATGATGACGATGAGGACTTTATCAACAATGGCAGTGGAAATAATAGTGCTAATGGTAACAATGGAGGAAATAATGGTGTTAATGGAGTTGCTAATCCACCCATCGGAGTAGTTGTTGACCCACTACGTCCCATTATTAATGTTCAACATCCTCCACAACAAGATGGGTGGCAACATGGGTTTATTCCACCACAAGGAATTCCACGAGTTCCACCATAAGGGAATGGCGATAATAGGGCCTATCTTTGTGATATTCAATGCCTTGTTATTAGTGCATCCCCTTCATGCATTATTTTGAGTGCTGCTGCAAGGAATTATGACTTGAAGACTTTTCAATTGAACATGATTCCACACTTCCATGGTCTACCATCCAAGGATGCATTAGCTTTTATAAGGGAATTTTGCAGCATCATTGCTACTTTCCCTTTGATTGGTGTTCTAGAACTGGAGCTGCGGATGAGATGCATTCTTCTGGCATTGAAGGATAAAGCCAAAATTTGGTTCATGAACTTGCCTGAAGGTTCTATGAGGACTTGGGATGATGTCTACAAGAAGTTCATCACCAAATACTATTCTCAAGGCAAGACTACTGAGCTGCGAACCAAGATCAACACTTTTTACCAAAATAATGGTGAACTTTTCCATGAAGCTTGGGATAGATTCCAAGGTTATTTTATCCAATGTCCACATCACCAATACCCCACTAATCTTTTGGTAACATTCTTTTATGATGGATTGAGTGATAATGGGTAGAATTTGGTGGACACTCATGTCGGTATTGGCATGGGTGAGAAGACTTCTAAGGAGATGTGGGATATCTTCAAGATGCTCACTACTAACTCGTAAATGAAAGCTGGTAGGAATAGGAGGAATCGTTCTAGTGATCATTCATCTTTTGAAGTGCTCAATCATGTGGCTAATCTCACTAAGCATGTGAAAATGTTATTGGCTAGAGAGCCAAGTCAACATAATCCTCCTACAAATGAAGCTTGCTACTTTTATGGTCAACTTGGGCATGCATCTGCCAATTGCACTTATGATGGAAATCAGAATGGAGAGGAGGCAAACTATGTGGGCAATTATGGGAACCTTCAATCTATGAATGATCCGTATTCCAATACTTATAATCGAGGATGGCGTAACCACTCCAACTTTACTTTGAACGATTCAAATCAGCCTAGTCAACCTCGATAAGGAGCTCCTGGATTCTTACTAAGGCAACCATATCAACTTCCATATCAACAAGTGCCGCCTCAACAACAAGTGTAACAACCTCCTTAAAAACAAGCCAAGCCCTCTTTTGAAGATCTGGTGCTCAAATATATGGCGAATCAAGACACTATTGTGAAGCAACAGGAGTCACCATTCAAAATCAGGAGCGAAAAATCGGACAACTAGCTAAGCAATTACAAGAAAGACCTTAAGGTGCTTTGCCTAGCAATACAGTTGTCAATCCTAAGGAGACAGCGATGGCTATTCAATTGAGGAGTGGCAAGGCATAAGATGAGCAATATGTAACAAAGCAAGGTGATAAAGAGGAAGACTTGGCGCAATTTAAAGAGGATGACAAAGAGCCAAGCCTGCAAGTGGAGCAACCTAAGGAGAATGAGGTGGTTACTACTCTTGTTGTACCACCGATCCCTTTTCCCCAAAGGTTAAAGAAGAGGAAGGATGAGGAGAATTTTAACAAATTCTTGGAGATGTTAAAGAAACTTCAAATCAACATCCTTTTCACCGAAGCCATTGCTCAAATTCCTTCCTATGCAAAATATTTGAAGGAAATTATGAGTAGGAAGAAAAAGTTGGAGAAGAAAGCTATTATAGCTTTAACTGAAGAATGCAGTGCCATAATTTAGAATCATTCTATGCTACCTATAAAGATGAAAGACCCAGGGAGTTTTACGATTCCATAAAATATTAGTTCTTTTACTATTGATAAGTGTTTGTATGATTTAGGTGCTAGCATTAACTTGATGCCTTTGTCTTTGTTTAGGACTTTGGAGATTGGTAATTTGAAGCCGACAAAGGTGTCATTGCAATTCGTTGATAGATTGGTGAAATATCTTGAAGGAATCATTAAGGATGTTCTTGTTAAAGTCGATAAATTTTACTTTCCCATTGATTTCTTGGTTATGGATACTGCTGAGAACATAGATGTACCTATTATTCGAGGACGTCGATTCTTAGCTACTGTTGGTGCTTTGATTGATGTGAAAAATGGCAAATTAACTTTGCAATTAGGTGATGCTAAGGAAGAATTTGATGCTTTGAAGGCTGTTAGACATTTTGATTCCATAGAGGATTTAAATGCTTGTTTTATGGTTGATGTGATTGATCCTTTATTAGAATTGCAATGTGCTAAGGAAATATCTAATGATCATCTAGAAACTTGTTTACAATTGAGTTCTGGCATGCAGGATGATGATAAGGAGCTTAAGTCTCAAGCTCAATATCTAGAAGGCATAGGGAGAGGTTTGAACCTCTTGATCAACCTCCCAAGGAGAATAAACCTACAACACCTTCCAAGCCAGAACTTGCACCTTTACTTTCTCATTTGAAGCATTTATTTCTAGACAAGGAAGAGACGTTGCCAATCATTGTGTGGTTGGATTTGACAAAGCTTGAGGAGCAAAAAGTCATCGAGCTTCTATGGAAGTACCCCAAGGTACTTGCTCGATCTTTGGGGGATATAAGAGGCATCAATCCAGCCTTTTGCACTCACAAAATTCTAATGGAGTTGGATCACAAACCAACCGTGCAACCACAAAGACGCCTAAATCTGAATATGAAGGAGGGGGTCAAGGCCGAGGTGATTAAGTTACTTGATGCTGGAATCATTTATGCCATCTCCGATAGCAAGCGGGTTAGTCTGGTACAAGTGGTTCCAAAGAAGGGAGGCATGACGGTGGTTACTAATGAAAAGAATGAGGTGATTACCATGCGTACAGTCAATGATTAGCGAGTATGCATTGATTATAGGAAGCTCAATTCGGCAACTCGCAAGGACCACTTTCCTCTACCATTCATTAATCAAATGCTTGAGCGCCTTACGGGTTATAAATTCTATCATTTCTTGGATGGCTATTCGGGTTACAATCAAATCCCCATTGACCCGTTAGATCAAGAGAAGAGTACATTTACATGTCCTTATGGTACATTCACATTCTGACGCATGCCATTTGGATTATGTAATGCCTCTGTGACTTTTCAAAGATGTATGATGGCTATCTTCTCCGATATGGTCGAAGACATTATTGAAATCTTCATGGATGGCTTTAGTGTTTTTGGCAACTCTTTTGATGCTTGTTTGGTGAATTTGGAGAAGGTTCTAGCTCGATGTGAGGAAGCTAACTTGGCATTGAATTGGAAGAAATGTCATTTTATGGTTCATGAGGGTATAGTCTTGGGGCACAAGATTTCTAAAAAGGGGATTGAGGTTGATCGTGCAAAGATTGAAACAATTGAGAAGCTTCCCATTCCTACATCCGTCAAGGATATTAGAACCTTTCTTGGGCATGTAGGTTTCTATAAGAGATTCATTAAGGATTTCTCTAAGATTACTCGTCCTTTGTGTGCCTTATTGGGAAAGGATGTTCCTTTCAAGATGGATGATGATTGTGTTAAAGCTTTTGAGAGATTGAAGAAGGAGCTGATTTCGGCACCCATTATTACTTCACGAAATTGGGAGCTACCATTCGAGTTGATGTGTGATGCTAGTGACTAAACCATAGGAGCTGTGTTAGGACAACGCAAAGAATGAAAGTTGCATGTTATTTATTATGCTAGCAAGTTACTTAATAATGCTCAATTAAATTATACAACTACTGAAAAAGAATTGTTAGCTGTTGTCTTTACTTTTGATAAATTTTGATCTTATCTTGTAGGTTCTAAAACAACTGTTTTCACTGACCATTCAGCTTTGAAGTATTTATTAGCAAAGAATGATGTCAAGCCGCGATTGATTAGATGGATCTTGTTACTACAAGAATTTGATTTAGAAATCAAGGACAAGAAAGGAAAAGAGAACACGGTGGCGGATCACTTATCAAGAATGCATTTAGAGAGGGAAGTAAATTTACCCATTAATGAATTATTTCCTGATGAGTCATTATGGAATGTGAATAAGGTTGATTGGCCTTGGTATGCTGATATTGTCAATTATTTATATTCTAATACCTTACCTCATGATTACACTTCGTAGTAAAAGGAGCGCTTCTTCGCTTGTTTGAAAGATTTTTTGTGGGATGATCCCTTGTTATTCAAGAGGTGTCCAGATGGCATTATCCGACGTTATGTGCCAGAAGTTGAGGTTCCAAGTGTCATTCAGCATTGCCATTCTGAACTGGTCGGTGGACAACATAGTGCAGAACGTACGATCGCAAAGATTCTACAATATGAATTTTACTGGCCAACTATGTTCAATGATATAAGAGCTTTTGTTGCTACTTGTGATCAATGTCGAAGGACGGGTAACATCGGAAAGAAGCAAGAGATGCTGCAAAAGCCAATTTTTGAGGTCGAGATTTTTGATGTGTGGGGACTTGATTTCATGGGTCCGTTTCCATCTTCGTTTGGAAACCAATACATTCTTTTGGCGGTTGATTATGTGTCCAAATGGGTGGAAGCCGTTGCTCTTCCTACCAACAAGGGAAAAGATGTAGTGATGTTCGTTAAGAAGAATATCTTTTTGAGGTTTAGAATTCCTAGAGCGATTTTGAGTGACAATGGAGTTCACTTTCAAAATCATCAATTTAGAGCCTTGTTGGAGAAATGTGGATGCAAATTCAGGACAGGGACACCATATCACCCTCAATCCAGTGGGCAAGTCAAAGTTTCAAAAGGAAGATCAAGCAAATCTTGCAAAAGACGGTTAATTCTTCGCGTAAGGATTGGTCATTAAAGCTTGTTGATGCCTTATGGGCATATCGCACCGCATTTAAGACTTCAATTGGTATGTCTCCATATTGTCTTGTTTATGGCAAAGAATGTCATTTGTCTATGGCAAAGCATGTCATTTTCCCGTTGAGTTAGAGCATCGTGCATTTTGGGCGATCAAAAAGTTGAATTTTGACTTGAAAACGGCGGGTGAAAAGAGGTTGTTAGATTTGGCTGAATTGGATGAAATTCGTCGTGAATCTTATGATAGTGCTTGCCTTTACAAGGAGAGAACTAAGGCATGGCATGATAAGAATGTGATTCAGAAAGACTTTCATATTGGGCAACAAGTTTTGCTCTTTAATTCAAGGTACAAGCTCTTTTCAGGGAAATTACGTTCTAGGTGGTCTGAGCCTTTCAAAGTCACAAAGGTGTTAGGAAATGGTGCTATCGAGATTCTTGGTAATGAACAACGTCCGTTTACGGTCAATGGACAATTTGAAAGCATACTACGCCGCCCCAACCTTCTTCTCAAGCAATTGAAGCATCCCTATGTCTAGCTCTAGACCTTAAACAAAGCCCTAGTGGGGAGGATAACCCATACTTTTACTTCTATTTCTTTTATTTATTTTGTTGTATTTTGAATTTCTTTAATTTTTTAGTGTAATATTTGTTAAGTAGTTAAGTATATTTATTTTTATTAGTTTTTGTTATTTTATTTTATTAAATTTTGAAAAAAAATATTTTGAATTTTTTATTCTTTTTGCCGAAATTTCTTATTAATGTTGTGTTTGTTTTGTTTTTGTAGGGAATTGTAAGGACACAAGGATATTATGGGAATTTTGGGAAAAAGCTGCAATAAAAGGGAAGTTCCTAACTCTATGTGGATTTGTGTTTAATTGTTTTTCCTATTGATACAAGGAGTTGCTTATATGATTAGTTGTTTTACTTATTTAATAAGTTTAGCTTTTCCATGCCATACTTGGATTAGGTTTTCCTAGAGTTTTAGGATTTGGGGTTTGATGCCTATAAATAGAGCATTAGAGAACTATATTTTTCATTCTACATAAAAAATTCCTACGCATTATTTTCTTTATTTTTCTTTATCATCATGGTTAGAAAGGTTTCTTCTTCCTCTTTACCTAGAACTTTGCATTCTCCATACCCACATGGCAAACCAATGCCTATTCCACCCCATCAACCTCCAACTCTTCCCTATGCTAAAACTTTAGCACAAAGAACCACCATTAAAGCATGGCATCACGCTTTCCATGAGCCATATGAAGAGTTTTGAAGATTGGAAAAGATTGTGGAGTTAGAGCGCCATGAGAGGATGCAAGCACACCTTGAGAATACTAAGAGGGAACTTCAAAAATTTGTTAGGAAGCTAGAGGGCAAACTCCATTGCCTAAGGTGCCTTATAGCAAACTCATGGTTGAAGGTTTATGTAAAGAATTTCTTCACCTTTCATCTTTAATCCCCTTGTTGATTTGGCCAATTTCCATAATAATTGGGGAACTAGCTCTACTGAGAGTGAGCATAGTGAAACTTCCTCCTACGATGGCAAGACCTTTAATTTTCTAATGGACAAAGCTTTTTCTCAACCATCTCCATTCCCTCTTATCAACCCAAACCGCGATGATGATGATCAATTGAAGCAAGCAAGTAAATCGTTGGCTATGGTTGATAAGATGAAGGATATTTGGGGAGTGACTCGTGAACAAAGGGAAGAGATGGAGAATCCGTGTTTCAGGAACAATTTGGCTAGAGTTAATGCATTAAATAAGCGTCCACAACCTCCAGAGGAGAGTGATGATGCTACAAGCATGAACATTAGGCGTAAGAAGCTTAAAAGGTTAAGGAAATCAAGGCATTCAAGCAATTCAGTTGATTTTGGGCAAGGACGTCATTATTCTACTAATGCCGGGTGCTTTATTGAAGTGGAGACGGATTCCTCCGATTCCAATTAGCCATTCTTCATTCCCTATCCATTTTCTACCAAGCCAATTCATCTTCATCATATTCTTTAGCTTTTATCCTTAGTGTTTTAAGTTCTTTGTGTTTTTAATTATTTTGTTTTGTTTTGGTTTATTTTTATTGGTTCCTCAAATTTTGTTGTCAAGCTTTTAATGTTTAGAATATGATTTTTGTTAAGCTTAAGGGGATAGTTAATTTTGACTTTTAAGTTTTGGTTGTTTAATTGTTTTAATTTCTATTTCGTGGTTTGTTTTTCTTGTTTAATTCATTCTATCTATTTGTTTTTCAATGTTTTAGGGTTAATTTTGTTAATTTTTAATGTCTAAAATTCTGGTATAAATTGTTTTAATTAAAAAAAAAGGTGAAAAAATCGTCTGGGTAGGATCGGTTGGTTCAATCCGAACAGGTTCAACCCGGCTGGTCCAACCAGCCCCCCTCCCATTTAATTTCACGCACAGCCCTCCCCCTTCAATTTATTTTCCTTTTCCCTCACTTCTTTTTGTGTGCCTTTGCACTTTACCCATAGATTTCTACTTGTTTCCTTAAATTTCCTACATCATTTGGATGCTTTAAGCTTGGTTGTAAGTTTATTTTCATCTTGTCTTTGGCTTTTCGAAGTATTAATTGCATCGGTGGAAGTTTAAGGTAAGTCTCAAATTACATTTAATTAATTTGCAATTTTCTTTTCTTAATTGTTATCTTTATAGTGTAGGATTGTGTTTTTAGTTAATTCTTGTACATGTTTTGTAAATATTTATGTTTCTTTGTTTGTTAATATTTCTATATCTTTTGGTTATTTTGTTCTTATGATTTTTCTTATTAATTGATGACATTGTGATTTGAGATTGTGCATTATTGATGTTGGGTAATTGTTTATGCTTTGGAGGTGATTTTTGGTGGGATTGGTAATTCTAATTGTGCTAGATGCATGAATTTGTTATAGATGCACTCCAGGTGTTTGATTAAATGCCTAGCTCATTTTCTAGATTGATTTATGCATGTTATGGGGCTGTTTTAGCATTTTATGGATTTTCCATTAGTTTGGGTTGTGTTTTGGCTTAATTCCTTCACCATGTGCATCTTTGTTAGCCAATTTTGCTACCTTGTTTGCCCATGCCATTTTTCTTGATTCATATAGTTGTAGTGCATGTATATGGGGCTGTTTTGACTATTGTTCTTGCATAAGTATGTAGTCATACATGCTTGCCATTCTAGTGCCTTTTAGGCATCTTGTAGGTGCCTAGTTTGCACTAGTTTTGTTTATGCTTCTATTTTTATGCCTAATGGATGCACTTTTTAACATATATGGTTGTTTTAAGCTCTAATTGTTATTAGGCTATATGGTGTAGTTTTGGTGCATTGTTTGATACTTCCATGTCCCCTTGACAACTAATTTTGAATGTTTACTATTGGTTTCATGTTTGCATTATCAGACTCAATTTTGGTTGTTTTGGTGCTTGGTTATGTAGGCAATGTCAACACGTGTTCAAACCTTCCGGAATCGCTTTACTACCAAAAAGAATGGAGCATGGTATACCAAAAATAAAGATCATGCAATTGTGGTGGAGAAGTTCATTGGTGAAGATGTGGAGGAACGATTTCACTTGCGTGTAATGACCAAAACTAATACGATATAATACGGATTAATATATAATAGTAGTAATTAATCTTAAATTAAAATTCAAATAGAAATCCATTCCAAGAAATTTTTTTTTTCTTAAAAATAGGGGTCACAACGATCGTTGTGAATAGTGCAACGATCGTTGCTAAATGTCCAACGATCGTTGTGGATGAACAGTGATCGTTGTGAATTTCACGAAAATGGCCAAAAATTCTAGTAAGGTACACGAGCTCGTGGAAAATAGCAACGAGCTCGTTGCAAAACAGCAACGATCATTGTGAATAGTGCAACGATCGTTGTACACCAAAAATCACCCAAACTAAATTTTTTTGAATAGAAACACAGTTTAAAAACAGTAATTTCGACTTTCTTCAGTAAAAATAAACTCTCACAGGCTCAAAAACCTTATAAAACATATAATAAGCTTTTCGATATATTAAAAACAAAACCCAAACATATGTTCTCAATATGAATTTACATCAATACATAAAATTTTGCATATTGACTCTCAATCCAAAACAAAAGACAAATATATAATACAAACTGCAAATCTAAAGCATAAACAAACTAATGATCCACTGCCCAACCTGACACATCTATTGCAATGCACTTGAACTTTCTGTCTCAAATAGCTTTCAACACCTGAAAAATAATGCCAAAGGGTGAGCTGGCAACTCAGTAAATAAATAACTACTAATACTTACCCCAATATTTACATATACACACGCTTATACATATTTACACTCATATATATATATATATATA
>CANYLF014764978.1:0-12476 GCA_948193215.1 Bocquillonia castaneifolia
AAAAAAAAAAAAAAAAAAAAAAAAAAAAAAGTAGAAACGCATTAAATGCACTTTCAATTGTCAAGGATTTAAAAAGAATGCATAAAGGGTAATTACATTTTCCCTTTTATATTTTACCCTAACACATTGAATGCCTCCTCATATTTAAAAAATATGTTTTTACCTCTTTTATATTTTATTTTTATTACACTAATTATCTCTTTTAATACAATTTTTATCATTTTTATTATTTTATATTAAATTAAAAACAATAAATTATAGTTAACAATGAAATATGATATTCTAATGATAAAAGTATCTAAATTAGTGCCTAAATATATTTTATTATAAATAAAAACAATAGTAAAATATTTATAATTAGAGTTTAAAAGTATTTATATCTATACTAAAAAAACATGTTTATACACTAATTTACATATTTTTATCATTATAATACCATTTTTTACTATTAACTATAATTTTTTTATTTTTTTATTGATTAAAAATAATTAAAATTGTATGAAAAGGTGAAATTAGTGTAACAGAAGTAAAATACAAAGAGTAAAATATATGTTTTTAAAATATAAGATGACGTTTAATGTATTAGGGTAAATTATAGGGAGCAAATAGTAATTACCCGGTGTATAAAATGAGCACTTAAACTCATGCAAGAGGAGAAACTAAAGGAGTTTGTTAGGTTGAAATTTATGAAATGTTAAAAGTGTTAGAAGGATATGGATCGTGATTTTCCATTAAAGGATTGGATTAAGGGAATATTTTGAGGGCATATTGAACATGATGGCCTAGACGAAATCAGAATTAAATATTAGGAGGGACCGATTATAATTTTTTTAATAAAATTGATTCTTTGATTGTTAATTACTCATATTTGATTGTTAATTACTCATATTTATGTTGAAGGAGAATTTATTGCGTTTAAATCAATTTTTCTCTTGAAAAAATATATTCATAATTTTAATTTGTCCATTTCAAGAATAGATTAGACAAATTGACATAATTTTTTTAAAGAAAAAATTCACAGTATCTTTTCTTTATGGTTAAGTCAATAATTAGTTTTTTTGATAAATTGGAAATTTCTTATCTATTTTTAGGTATAGATCAAGAGGTATATGTGTCATAGTGTCAATTATTCATAGGTGTAAATTCTGTGGCGATTAACAGCCGTGAAGATACAACCTTTGGTTGGGTCTTGATGAAATAAATTCTGTAAGCGTAACTGTCCTCAGTACCTATAACAAAGATATTCTTTCTTATTGGGTGCAACCAAGCAATCTGAGATTTGCTTTAAATAAAATGGCAATCCCAGTTGCTTGGCTGATTTAAACAATCAATCAATCTGGTCGCATATCAAAAGGGAAAAAGAATACTATACAAACAGGCTCAAAACCGATCAGAAGCATTGTACTGGACGAGAATTTGCGCCCACCTAGCCCTCAAAATATATGGAATTGAAACCTGTGGATCACGAAAACTAAATATCAATAATTACAAGAATGAGTGGTCTACCAAAGAAGTCCATGGAATATTTTATAAGCAAAAGTAGTACATGGAATATTACAATTAAAGAGAAGCTTGTTGACTACCCTTCAATTGAAATTATTCCACCAACTAATACTAAATCTAAATCTAAACGGCAATTAACAAGGACGAATCACTAACCAGTTTGGCCTCTCAAACCACAAAAGCTGCAAGCAGCGCGTGCAATATAGCCCAATAGATCATAATACCAAGCCTCAAGGCAGGTTGTCGCATTAGAGCTCTATCACAAGAAACCCTGGTGTATTCATGTATTAAATTAATTTCTTCCATTCAAAAAAACCTAGGTACTTAAGATTAATACAGGAGAAAAACAAAAATAGGGTGCCTACCATAAACCATCAATCATGTCTGTAAGAGGTCTTGTAAATTTTGGGACAATTCTTGATGACGTCAATGACTTGAAACCATGAACTGTAGAAACAAGGATAATTATAAAGATATTGATAATCTACAGTCTAACTTCTTGAAGGGAAAGAACAAATAAAGATGATAGAACTATAAATAAATAAATAAAAAGTCTACTATAGACTACCTTTTTCATCATCTTCATCATCTGGTCTACTGGTGCTAACAGGATCCATGTCAATAGCAATAGCAACTTGGTCATTATTAACTTTGCGTAAACTGCGAACTTGAGAACCAGTCGAGGGCCCAGGTACTGTCCATTTGTTTATCTGCAAAGTCCACCAAAATTCAGAAATTTTTACACCAGTAGAACTATCAATGTGACATTGCAGCTGGCAAAGAGTTTTAAATGACAACTAAATACATAACACACTTGAATATGTACAATGACCAATTTCTTAGGAAAAACTTTCACGGAATACAAACATACAAGCACCTAACATTGCATTAGATATCATAATCACACAACTTGAACCTAAAACAATATACAGGAACTTGGATTCACATCTGTCAATGTACAGTGATGGACATGATAAAACTGAGACACCGAGAGGCATAAAGTAAGGGTCAAATTGTCATCCGTGAGTTTTTCACTGCTCGTCTTTCCCTCCGTTATGCTTATGCATGAAAGTCAGAAAGTGCGACTCAGTATGCATATGAACAATCACATGCAGAGATAAGTATAACTTCGATAAAAGTGACCAAGAAAGATATAGTAGGAAGTGTATAATCAATTATCTAGCAAATAACAATCCTGTTCAAACATCTATCAAATAGCAACTCTAGTATACAGAACTTACTGATAGAAATATCTTAAAGTATCTCAGGCATTAAACACAAGAACATCATCTTCCTACTATTTCAAAAGAGTAAAATATAACTCCATGTATTTATAACATGAATCTATTGATTAAAAAACTCACCATAGGTTCAACTTCCAGAATTTCAGAACTTGAACTGGTTGGCTGCCCCAAGTCTCCAGCATCTGCAAGCATATTTAGTTGTGATTCTTTTTCACGCAAAGATTTCTCAAGACTCTGTTCTCTTCGCATTAAATCTTCTACTTTACTCCTTTCCATTTGCAACAAGGCATCCCTACTCTGACCCACTGCCCGCAGATCCTCCAATTCAGTGAAAACTTTAGTTATCCTTTCCTGAATTCTTTCTTTGCACTCGTGAACCTGACTGCTATCATGAAGAACCACATCTAGAGAAACCAGTGCCCCGAGCCATGTCAATAACTCATAGCTCTCATCTAGATTTCTCTTATTGCTCGTCTGAGATGCAACAAGAGCATCATTTGTACACCTAGTGACCTCTTGTCTTAGAAAAGAAATCTCCCCATCACGATCTTGCAACTGTGACTGCAACTTTTCTACCTCAGCAAGGAGACTTTCAGAAAAATGATGAAGCTCGTCAAACTTACCAACAGTGATAGAGAGCTTTTTCACAGCCTTCCCACGGGAAGCTTCAAGATTTTCAATATCTAAGTTCTTCTGCTTCACAACATTTTCCAATTCCTCGACTCTTTTTGTTAAATCTTCCATCTGAACTTCCTCCTCATCAAGGGCTTGCATGAGGGCTTCAATTTCTGCAAGCAACAAATGTGCATTCAATATTTAGCAAAGCCTAAACTTACAACTAAAATAAGGCAATTCAAATAACTACAGAGTTAAACAATAAAACCTTGGTCTTTTGCAGAAAGCGTGTCAGCCAGTAATTTGACTTTCTCCTGTAACTGGGTTGAGCTAGTCTGCTGATCTTTAAATTCCTTCACTCTCTGCTCCAATGAATTCCGTTCATCTTCAATGATTACAATCCGTTTCTCCATATCATTCACAAGAGATTTTGTGGACTGAAGATCTAGGGAATAGCTTGTTGCAGCAGCCTCAGATTGCTTAATTTGATTAACGAGATCCTTGCAAATCTTCTCCCTCTGAATGTCCTTCTCCTGAAGCTCCTGTTGCAAACTTGATATCATGATTTTCATTTCCTTGATCTCACCCTCTATAATCTCACCTTTTATGCTAGCAAAACTTTTCACAGCCAATAGCAATTTTTCTGCTATATCCCTGACATGCTCCTCAGATGAAAAATTATCTCCTCCACCAAAAGGAAGTTCACCATCACCAAAAGTTGCTGGTTTCAAGTTCATCCCCCGATCTCCAACAGCAACAAAATTTACAACATCTCTTCTATTTTCAATTTCAGAGAGTGAACTGGAGCAGGCATCATAAAGCAAGGCAACCTTCCTGCGCAATGCAACAATTTCCATGTCTTTTTCTATTTCAACTGATTCTTTAATTTTAATGTTCTTCTGCATGGCCATAAAATACTCTTTTTGAGACGTGATGCCTCTTTGAATAGATCCCATTAATGCAGACACATTTTTAGCTAATTGGTGAAATGCCACCGAGTGTTCATGCAATGTTACTTTAGTAGTAGAAATTTCTTTAACAAATTTTTGCAAACTACGAATTTCAATAAGAAACTCATCATCAAAATGGTCTGGTATGTTGATTTCTGGTAAAAATTCCATGGAGTTCACCTGAGAAGGAATGCCCAAATTAGAGGAAAATATGACTACCATAAGGAACTAACAAAACTACTTCAGAAAAAAGAACAGGTCATAGGTCATGAGAAAGTAATGTATGCAACCATTAAAATATTAAAATGCAAACAAGATGTACTTAACAAAAAAGGGAACGATTTTCAATCAGCAAGGTTTTAGTATGATTTGAAAAGTAGAAAACAGTTCCACAAGGAATTAATACCAACCTTGTATTCAGAACGACTGGATAGAAAGGCATCAGATGTCACAGGAACCCCAAGATCAGCCTCTACTCCTTGAAGGCACGATTTCATACTAGACTCAAGATTTTGCAGGAATCCCAATTCTTCAGAGAAAACAACAGCCAGTAAATCAGTGATATCAGAGAAGCTTTTCCTGAGTTCATTTGCAGAAGATTTTAGAAAGAGAAGTTCAGAATTTTTTTTATCCTCCTCCTCAGAGTGAACCAAAGATAACTTTTCAAGACGCGACAGAGCTTCAACTTTGGCAGCCTCTGCCGCATCCCTGTCCTTGGAGAGTTGTGTGAGATCATCAGTGATTTTGGCCAGTTCCTCTTGAAGGCCATCATTTCTGTCTTGAACCTCGTTCAGTTCTGCAAGCAATAGCTCTGCTGCTCTTCTAGATTTCCTAGACTCTTCCTCAGAAGAAGCTGCAGCAGCATGCAAATCACGGCATAGTGCCCCAATGTGTTCCAACTTCTTCACTGGATCATGGTTATAAATTTCATCCCCAACATCATCTCCAACAGCAGTGAGAATCCTGGAAAGCAAATGTTCTTTCTCCTGCAAAATGCTATCTTTTTTGGCCAAACGATTCCTCACGAACATATTCTCAGATTCAAGGGTTTCTACCCTTTCAGATAAACTAGTTAAGTCTCTCATCTTCAGTTCATAGTCTGCAAGAGCATTTTCACGATGCTCGATCTCAGATTTTAAGTGCTCCAACTCAGTGCTCAACTCTTCGGTCTTTTTCTTCAGACTATCACGTAGTTGAACCAAAGACTTCCCTTTCCTTACAGCTACATTTAATTTCTCTCTCAGAGAATTAGACTTCTGATCCTCTTGATTAAGTTGCTCTTGCAACTCCTCTCTCTTTCTTTCAAGTTCTTCAACTTCACAAACCAAAGACTGTTGCTTTTCCTTATATCTATCTCTCTCCTCCTTCACATACACTAGCTCACTCAAAATCTCCTCTAGTTGTTTCTTCAGAACATCCACATCTGGCTCATCACCATCCACTGCATATCTCTTCACATGAGCTACATCAGATTCAACATTATCCAGACATCTAGTTCTCCCTTCATAAAGATCTGTATCAGTTTCCTTGACTCGGTGCTCTTCAACAGAAAGTGTTGTGTGTTTCTCTATAAGTTTCATCAGTAATCCTTCCAAGCATTCAATACTATCTCTATGAGAATTCACATCTTTTGCATCAGGATCCTTCAGTGCTTCACACACTAAATCTTGCAATCTGCATATCTCACCATCAATTCTCTGAATACGCTCCTCATTCTTCTGAACCAATTTCTCCTGCAAATTGGTAACTTCATTCTGCAAGCTTTCATTGTAGAGAGTAAATTGGGCTGCCTTTTCTGAAAATTTCTCATGGTCACAAATCAGAATCTCCAATTTTTTAGAAAGATTCTCTTTCTCATGGACAGATGACTTAATATTCATCTCAAGGTCAGATATTCTCTTTTGGGACTCCTCCAGCTCAGCATTTAAGTTAGAAACTCTCTTTTCAGACTCTTCCAAATCTGCAGTCAGGGATCCACAATGGTTTTTGAGTTCACCGATGTTCTGCAGCAGAGAATTTCTGTCATGGTTAGCCTCTGAAAGTGCACTCCCTAGCCACTCAATCCTATCCTCTGGTTCCGCAGATCGCAACTGTGCAGGCATATCAATCCTGTCCAAAAGTTCTTCCCATCTCTGCACCAACTGGTTCCTCTCCAGCAATGACTGTTCCAGCATTTCATTTTGTTCAGCCAACCCATAAAACTTACCTTGAAGATCCTCATATTTTCTTCTCAAGTCATCTCCTGAATTTGAGCTTGGCTGTGCATCCTCCTTCCAGCCATCCATGACAACAAAACCAGCATCAGAATATGAACCACCCATAGAATTCTTCTGGTCCCACTCAGTTGAAGGTAACGAGTTTCCAGTCGCTGACCTGGCTAGCCAATCAACCTTTTCGATCGTCTCTCTTGAATGAAAATGCTCTGGCAGATCTAGATCTTCTAGAATCTCTTCTATCCTTTGGAGCACTGAATCTTTGAGAAGGAATGATTCTCTTAATGCAGTAGCAGAGTTGCGAATGTATGAAAGCTCAGATTCTAGAGCCTCCACACGCTCACCTGCCTCTGAATAAGTCTTCAATTTACTTTCTAGCTCGTGCAGTGCAGCATCTTTCAACTGTAAGTCTTGTGAGCATCTTTCCAATTCACTAGATTTCTCTGACAGGGACTTTTTGAGACTGTCACGCTGATGTACCAACCCTTTCCCCTTGGCAACAGCAATGCTAAGCTTCTCTCTAAGTGATGAAACCTTCTGCTCTGACTGTTCAAGTCCGCTCACTTTCTCCTGTAATTCAGATTGCAAATGAAACAGAGCATCCTCAACCTGTCTTAAATGTTCCTTAAGAAAAAGAACTTCAGTTTCGTGCTGAAGTTTCAAGGAAGTCAGCTCATGTATCATTTCCTGCATTTCTGTCGATTCATCCACCTTGGATACAAGCTCATTGTTGGATGAGCTGACTTGCTCATTACTCTCCTTGCATTGACGAACAAGTGAAGAAACCATTAACTCCAGTCGTAAAATAGGTACGCCATCTATGTCCACCTCACTGTCTTCTGGTTTAACTACACCCTCAATGATGGAACTTAAATCAGCACATCTCCTGTTCAATTCCTCAACATCTCCTGTTTTACTCATCAACTCCAAATTAAGCTTGCTGTTAACAGACTGAAGCTGCAGCCTCTCAGCGAGAACATTCTCCAATTGTTTCAGAAGAGATTTATACACACTGTAGTCCACAGGATCTGGCAATTTTTCATCTTGTACTGTGTCTCCCAGAGAGCCACATGAATCTATCACTAGTTTCTTAAGTTCACAATACAGTCTATCCAATGTGACACTGGTTGATTCATTCTTCCTGAGTAACTCATTACACTTCTGATTCATTTCATTGAATAAATTAAAGGTTGCTTCATGGTCTGAATGAGCAGCTTCAAGTTTCTCCTTCAGGTCATCAATGGTCTTAATAGCTGCATTAACAGAAGAAGTAGCATGGCTACTTATGTCCGAAGAATCATGACCATCAGTTGTAACAATTTCAGCAATGGGAAATCCAGTGGAGTCATCAAGTCTCTTGACTGCTTCACTAATTTGAGCAACAGTAGAATTCCATTCCTGTTCTGCTATCAATGCTTTATCAACTGCTTCCTTCTGATAATTTTCCAATTGACCACGGAGTACAGAAGCCAGCTCATGTGAGCTTAGCTTTAAATCAGACAATTCACCCTGCAGTTCATTAATCCTTAACTCACACCTGGACAAATTTTCACCAAGTTTACTGTTTTCTTCTTTGAGATTCCTGTATTGTTGCTTCAAAATTTCATGGAGACCCTCAAGCTCTTCATTATTTTCTTTAACATCAGAAGCATGATGCTTCACAGCTTCATAAAGGACCCCCAACTCAATGTTTGCAGCTTCTAAGTTATCAATGCATCCCTCCATGGCTTCAAACTGAAACCTGAGTTGCTTGATTGTGACATCAGCAGTACTTCTACCATCTCTATCTGCCTTAAACAGTAAACAAGTATTCACAGCATCCAATGCTAGCTGCTTAAGTATGGCCTTCAAATCACCAGTATGCTCGGTTATTGATGCAAATGAATTGGCTGGTGGTGATCGATCCTCCGTCATCACTGTTTCCTCAGCCTCGAGCTCTTCGTGGTGCGACTTCGACTCAAAAGCTTGAATCAGTTTTGATACTGCTGGAGCTGTCAATTTGCTACCAGATCTATTCAAGAATCCCATATGAGAATGCATCCCTTCAATTGCCTTCTCAAGTTTCTGCAGAATCTTTTCAGCCTCCTGCAATCGTCCTTTAAATACTACAGACCCCAAAGAATCATCAAAGACTTCCTGCTCAAATGACTCAAGCAGCGAGGCTGCTGCAAGATTGTCAGATGTGGACTTCTCCAAAATAGAAAAGTCAGGTTTGGCATCACGCTTTCCACAATTTTGTTCTGACTGTTCAGCAACAGCTTCATTCTCACTGCCTCTGCTCTGTACTTCCAAACTATTAACTTTATTTGGAACCTCCCCATGTCTTATCTCAGATTTATGTATTTCTAAACTGCTTTTAAGAAAGTTGTTTTCATTGGTTAGCTGCTCAAGACACATTGTCACTTCTTTTAACTCAACCTCCAACTGCTTGTGTTTCCCATGATCTTCAGATAACCTCTCATGAAGAACAAGAAGCTCAGATGAAAGTCTCGCCATCTCATTAACAGAATACTCATTGTCCTCCTCAAGTCTTTTTTTGTCCTCTGTTACTATGGCAAGCTCCACCCTCAAATTGACATTTTCGACCTGTAGAGTTTCCATCAAATCTTTACAATCAGACAATTCCATAGCTAGCTTCTCATTTTCAGTAGAAAGATGATCCTTCTCCTCTTCAAGCTTCTTGCTCTTTTCTGTAACTGAAGCAAGAGTTTCATTTATGTCAAAAGTTTCCACCTGTAAAGCTGCTGCCAAACTGCCTCTTTCTGCTAACTCCTTCAACAGCTTCTCATTCTCACCCTGACAAAAAATGCTTTCATCCACAAGTTTCTTTCTCTCCTCAGTAAGCAAAAGAACAGTCTGATTTAAGGTCTCATTCTCTGCATGTAATGTCCCCACCACACTCTTAGAGTCAGCTAACTCCTTTGACAGGCTTAATATATCTGCTTGAGACCCTTCCAAATAGTTCTGCAACTCATTTGCTCTGGAAGAAACTTCCTCAACCTCTGCCTTAGCCGCATGAAACTGGAGTTGGAACTCCTCCTTCCCACTAATGGTAGCCTGGAGCTCAGACCTGCAATCTGCCAGCTCTTCAGCAAGGGAATAACACCTCTGGTGGGCTTCATGGAGTTTAGCTTGAAGCACAGATACTTCACCATACAATTGCTGAAGTTTGTAATCATATTCAGTTTGCAGATTTGACTGTTCAGAGAGTTGCAAGTGCATAATATCCTTCACACAACTTGTCAGGAATAATTCTTCACAGAGTCTGTCCATTAAAACAGGAGAATCATGTTGCAGTGAGATTGAAGCGCCCATTGATTCCCTTGACATAAGAAGCAACTCGTATTCCTCTTCATTGAGCCCTTTGATTGCCTCGATGAGTTGTGAAAAGCTGAGTGGACATACATCACCAGGAAGGGATGTAATATATTCATCATTTGAATTTGGCGATTTAGTTAATAGAAGATCTTCATGGCTTTTATCCACAAATACAAAAGACTCCTCAGACATGTATTGCTGCTTACAAGCATCCACAATTACATCAGGTGGATTGCCTTCCTTGTTTTCTCCAGAATGACCAGTCTCAGACAGCATCTCAGAACATTCTACATTAGATGGACCCGAATTGACAACATCCCCAAATTCATTCTCCACTTCGTGAACAGCAGCCAATGTTCTATCTGCCTTTGAAGGAGATAAAGTAGATGCCAGAAACTCATCTGGCACACCTGTAGCATTAGCAGAAGCAGATTGATCACTTGTCCCGTCATTTTGTGCTGGTTGAGAGGCTGTATCTTCTCTATCAACCTGCTCTGAAGCTGGATAATCAAAAGAATTACTGTGCTCAAACAAAGCAAGTCTCCCATCTCCTTCAAGTTCCATGACATGGTTTGCACCAATTTGCTTCAAACCCAAACCATCAGCTTCCTGCATTGCCCCTACCCAGCAAATATGAGAATTTAATTATACAACTAATCCACACTTTGATTGCCCTAATCAGCCCACCAGATTACCCCTCCAGTAAAGCAAAAAAAAAAACATAGACAAAAAATAGTATGAGAGAAGAAGAGCACAACCTACATCTGTTACCTGATCTCCCCTTGCATGAACTAAGGATATATCAGGGAAATCTCCTCTTGATGGACATGAATCCTCCTCCCTATTTCTGCACTCAACTTCGTCTGTTACAGAGAAATTATCTCTAGAATCATCTCCAGAAGTAGGAACAGAAACATCAACGCTTTCCCCGCTATTAGGGTTCAAGGAATCACCAACATTCTCATGATCTTCCATTTCCTGCTTATCCTCAGCTAATGTTGTATTAGGTGTTATGGGAATTGGCAGCGAGTCAATTGCCACAATATCAGCATCAAAAGCCACTGACTTATCAGTAGAACGTGACGCAGAAGAGTCTGCAACTCCCACATCAGAATCAGGGTGAGATGCACTTTCCCCTTCAAGAACTTGAGGAAGAGATGTGGGTTTTGCTGTACTTGATACTGCATCAGCATCACTTTCATGCTGCGCAGATTTGGTAGACTTTTTTGAGGATTTTCCATGACTGCTACTACCTTTTCCATCTTTCTTTTGACGAAATTGTTGAAGCTGATGATAGAGAAAAAAGAATCAGATCCTGACAAATCACACCCACTCTTTTTTTGGTTGAAGAGTCAGGGGGAAAAGAAACAAAATTTTAAAAAATTAAAATAAAATATAAAGCAAATTTATAATATCCAAAGGCTTAAACAAAGGTCCAGCTCTAGAGAGCCTACTTAAACAATCTAGTCTGTCAAATATCGATTTCTCATTTCTGAAAGACAGAAAGAGCAACTAGAATGCAGCAATAAATTTTCTTATCTTTTACTTTACACCTCATTCAGCATTCAACCTACCTCTATTTAACCACATAACAAAAGGAACAAGTAGAAACAACACAAAAGCAGGACTAAAAGGCTGGTAACAATAATGTTGATTAGTTCACTTCAACTCTAATATCATTAGTTCACTTATTCCACAATCAGCAGTTACAACTTACAAGTAACATAATAAAAAAAAGGATTACATAGTAAATGAAGTAAGTGCAATACCTTTTTACGGCCAGCGGCAAGCAGATCGGTACGGCTCTTATTCTTGTCCATCCGATCCGCTCCGTTTTTGGAACCCACGCTTGCAGCTATCTAATCAAATCCTCCAAATCTCAATCACCATTAGATCCTCCTCCTCTTCTAACACAGAACAATAAACAAATAAATAAAACCGAATCTCTTATTATTTATGTCGGTGCCATAAAATTACAAAGAGCATTCAGTGTGCCAAGTTTAGTTTCTCACATTTCTAGCGCAACCAAACAGACCTTAACTTAAGAATTAAAAACAAAACAAATAACCCTAACTACAAAACTACAGTCAATCAGATTGGAGAAAACGAAAAATACCTTTGATTTGTCTGTGATCTATTCGCAACGGTTGCGATTAGAGGGGCTGTTTGTTTGGTGGCAATTGCTTGAATTGTAAAGGACGTTTTTTTTCTTTCTTGTGTGTTGAATATTGTAATTTTATTTTAATTTTCTTAGATCGAACGCAAAGTTCGTTTCCGTCTTTCTTCTTTTTTTTATTTTTTTTTGTTGCAGGTGAGATGTCGAAAGAGGCAGTAGATATGAAGAAATTTACAGTTTGGTGTGAAAACGGTCGCGTTTTGATTCACCATCAATGTGTAATAAATTGAAAGTAATTGGATCTAAAGCAATCCTAGGCCTCGGAATTTTACACGTGCAGTGCTGAGGTTTTCGTCTCGACCTACTTACTTTTTTTATTAGGCAAAATGTACAAATAATCCGCTAAACTATGCTAAAAATTTCGGTTTTTTTCAAGGGATCTCGAGTTAAACCTTTATGATTTGTTTGGGAGTTTTAGAAAGATAAGAAAAGAAAGGATTTTAATTAATCCTAAATA
>CANYLF014765112.1:0-10466 GCA_948193215.1 Bocquillonia castaneifolia
TACTAGAGATTAACTTATGACTTTGATCCATGTATTAATCTCAAGGCAGGTCTGTCCAATATTTATTCTCAACAAATACATATAAATTTGATTTGTATCTCATACACATATTCATCCCATGAATATCAATCAAATTTCATACTAATTTTAATTCATTGTTATTCCCATAACAATAATCGATTAGGGACATTTAGAATAATTAACAATATTATTCAAGGACATTATTATATAATAAACATGCAAATCATGATAATAATAAATTCTCATAAATAGTCAAAATACCATATCCATAAAATAGGACTAGGGCACTATTACTAACACCAAAACCTCAAGAACAACCCCAAAAGAAAAGACCAACGGGGGTTTGTTATTGGTGCTTCTCCACAAGCACAGACTTCTCCTCCCCTAGCTAGTGCTTTAAAAACTGTTGAAGACTTCTTAAAAGGAGAAGATTTGGAAGAATATCAAAGGCTAAATGACAAGACTATCATGGAGACAAAGAAGGTCGCTGAAGCTGTTATTAGAGACCTTGGGATTAAGGATGAGATTGAAGGTTATCTTCAAAATCTGAGCTAGACTACATTTGATAGGCCAAAGTATAGTGGCTACAAGAACCTTACTTTAGAGTTCTTCTCTACCTTCAAAGTGGACAAAAAGGGTGATAAGGAGCTAGGTTCCTATGTCTACCAAATCCAACTTATTGGGAAGAAGGTAGTGATGCCAACATTGGCTTGGGATGCCTGTTTTGGATTCTCAAAGGTAGGAATTACAAACTTCAATGATTCTAAGATGGATATCAGAAAATTTTGGAAAGAGATTTTTGCTTCCAAATCCTTCATGCCAACCTCTTCACCTTCCAAATGTTTGAACACCATTGGCCTTTATGTTCTTCACAAGAAAATATGCAACACTATTTTTTGTAAAAGGGATGGGAATGATAAAGTAGCACAAAAGGATCTTCTGTTTATGCATTATGCTATCCACAACAAGCCTATCAAAACTGCATATTTCTTCTGTTTATGCATTATGTTGTCGCCTAGAGTTATAAAGATTTTGAAGGTAGCTGTCTATCATTTCTGTAGTCAAGGGGGGCTTGTCATTGCTAGGATTCACTGAGGTGGTCCGCTGCCGATTAAATCTCCAGGTTTGTTGAGGGTGGCTTGTTGTCGGTAATGTGACTGAGTTTACTGAAGGTGTCCTGCTACCGATGGCATTTTTGAATATCGAGCTGACTTGTTATCATATGGGTTTTGCTGGGGGAAGGCTCGTTGCCAGTTGGGATCACTGGACATGGTTCTTTACGAACTAAGACTGCTGGAGATGGCTTACTGCCGATTGAGTATTTCAATAGGGGTGATTTGCAATAGATGTGGCTTGTCACCGGTGTGTGTCTGGGACAATTGGAGGTGGTCCACTACCGATTATATTTTTGAGTTTGTAGGGGATGAGGGTGGCTCGCTGTTGCCTAAAGTTAGCTGAGATTAAAGGTGGCTTGTTGTCACCTGTGTTCCTATAGTCGAAGGCGGTTTAGTATCGCTAGAAATTCTGTAGTTGAAGGTGGCCTATTGTTACATATGATTCTACGATTTGAGGGTGGCCTATTGTTGCCTATCATTCCCTTTCCTGAAAGTTGTTTTGATATTTTTAGGGTGACCCGTTACCCCTTGAGTGTTTCTGGGATTTTTTGGAGGTGACTTGCTGCCTCTAAACATGTTGAATGATAAGGAAGACCTGCTATCTTCTTGAAGGTCATTGGATTAGCTGAAGGTGACTTGTCGAACTAGGATTCTAGTTCTATAAAGTCGGACTATCATCTTTCATATCAACTCTGGATTTAAAGGTGACTTGTCGCCCCTAGGATTTGTTTTGACCTTCTTCCTAGTTGTGAGAAGATAATGCTTTCTCTACAGTATCGATCAGGCCAATTATCTTCGTTCCAAGGCCAGTTGCTCGTCTGATAATCAGGGGACCCTGTCTTGCCCCCGAGTTTCTATGGTTTAGCCCTGCTCCATTTTGGGAATATGTTGACATGCCTATAGGTGGATGGGAGATTCATCCTGCCCCTGATTTTTCCTTTATACTCTTTCTACTTGTTCTAGAAGTCCATGTCAGCTTGTGACCAATTACTCCCACATCTGTGTATGCTCACACACTAGATTTTTGTATTAGGTTGTCTTCCCCTTCCATTGTTGGTTTTTAGGCGGCATGATTCAATCATCGTTGTTGTTTCGAATGTTGTACTTGTTGTAGCTAGTTCACTACTTTAGCCTCGTTCAACTCTTGATTCTTTCATTCTTACTTGGTCTCATACTGTTTGACCTGTTGAAATGTAGCATGTATTCATGTCATGTATGGTATGATTCTAAATAATTTCAGTCGCTCATTGTTGGCTTTTCTGTCTAGTGTGAGTTTATGATGCAATGTGATATGGGCATTCAGTATAATCATCCATTCTATAGTGTGAAGAGTGTTAGTCCAGCTGCATTCATGACCAAGCTGCTCTTGGTTGGCAAAGGTGGTTGCTCCTGTCTGGTGATACCTAACTCTGAGCTAGGTGGTGGTTTGGAGTGCCTGGGTTAGTCTAGATAGAAAACTTTGGTTACTTGGGCCTAAAACTGGGTGAGGTGTTCCCTGCGTGTTATCTGGTCTAGCCATTTAAAGTTATTGGATGGAATGGGATGTCCCTTCCCCCTACCTAGTGGAATTTGTCAATAGGCGTCTTGTTTTTTGGGTTTCAGTTTTTGGTTTAAGTTTTGGGTTCAAGTTTGGCTTCTGAGTTTCTTTTGTTTTCCATGGCTTTCATTTTTTCACGGGCTACCCACTGATAGGTTTTCAAGTCATCAAGCTTTTGTTTGCTTTTAGCCTTATCTTTTTGCCTAAGGTGTCTCTTTGTGAGGTTTTCACCCTAGCAAGCCTCGCCTTAATTTTTGCATGAGCCGCCCACGAAGGAGTTTTCGACTTATCAGGCATTATTTGTTTTTGGCCTTATCTTTTTGCCTGGTGCCTATTTATGAGATTTTCACTCTAGGAGGCCTTACCTTAACTTTTGCATGAGCCACCCATGGATGGGTTTTCAACTCATCAGGCATTATTTGTTTGTGCCCTTATATTTTTGCTTAGGGCGCCTGTTTGTGAGGTTTTCACCTTAGCAGGCCTTACCTTAATTTTTGAATGAGCCGCCCACGGAGGGGTTTTCAACTCATTAGGCTTTATTTATTTTTCCTGGTCTTGATTGTGCTTGTGTGTGAGGTTTCCTTTGTTAGTTTAGGCTTACCTTATTACCCTGCAAAATTTGGAGGTTGAATTAGAGTAGATGTGGGACGTGTCATCGCCTTGTCGGTGGAGAGATCGGCTATCTTGTCATCAATGTCATCAGAATGGGCTTCTTCTTTTATAGGGGGGGTGTGAAGTGCTTCTTTTAGAGTTTTGATGCTCCATTGTATATGTTATGTAGATCGTCTTGCTTATCCCATCACTTGTTTAGTATTTCATTAAAAATGCAAATGATATGGTGCAATCAATAGTATCTGACAACGAATCATTCCTAATTCATTTAACAATTCTATGGAGGAGCGTAGTTTGTGTGCTGGGCCCAATGTCGTTGTGGTTGTTGGTCGTGCCTTTTGAATTTCATGCTTAAGTTTTAATCCGGGCTTTTCTTTCGACTTGTTTTTTTCCACTTCTTTTGTTCTTTTCCAAAGGCTCGATTAGTTACGGCCTTTTATGCCAAAGGCCGTTGTTGACACTTTTGTATAAAGTATTATTGTCAGCGCTTCAGCACATGTCAAAGATGTTTGTTAGGCTTCTTTTGTGGCCTATTACCAAAAATAAAGCATTCGAATTGATAAGTTTCTTCATTCCTTGATTGCTTGGTATCTGGTCTCACGATTCAAAATTTATTCTTATGTCCCCGTTGATCATACGTTTGTTTGAGTAGCCTCATGTTGCTTCCGTTTCTACGAATTGGTCATGCTTCACAGTCACTTAGCTATGCTTTATTTGGAATCTCTCTACTTCCTCGTTTTTCAATTTTTTCTTTCATTTTTATATTATCATTCATTTTTTTCTTCTTTTTCTTTTTTTTCTTCTTTTCTTTTTTTCTTCTTTTTCTTGTGTCATAGAGAGATTTTGATATTTTCATTTTTGCTTATGAAGGAGCATGGTTGGAAGTATTTTGGAGAGGCCTCAGGTGTTTTGAGATGATCTCCAGGTCCGGCAATCCTTTGATTGTGCTTTGCTTGCATTGTGCCTGTGATACCCTTTTGCTGATCAAAGCCATTTTTAGATCGAGCATGGTATTTTTCGCGTTCCTTTTTCTTCTTTTAGCGGTAGTGGTGATGATGGGCCCAACAAGTGTGTCGAAGCCTTGTAGCAATGGTAAATTAACTTATCAAGATATGAATAAATGTCAAATATGTCATGAGTGTAAATGCATTTAAGAAAGGAAACATTATTTAGATATAAGGAAAAGTAGATTTTCCATTTATTTATTTACAGGCACTTCAAAGAGTAAACTTTAAGCAACATCATTCTATAAGATGAAGGTTCAGTCGTTAAGTCCTAATTATTCTAGATCAAGAATCTTTCCTTCTTCAATGAGGTATTGGAGAAAATTGTGAAGCATGACACATTCATCAGTATGGTTCCCATCTACCATGTGAAATGTGTAGAAGGTCCCCGGGGTGTGCTTATGGGAGTTTGGGTTCATCAGCTTGGCTGTTGGCTGCGGTCGTAATAGGTCTAACCATTAGAAATACTCAAAGATGGTTGAAAGAGAAAATGGCAGTTTGGAGAAGCTCCTAGCTGCAAAAGTGCTGGTTACATTAGCTCTGTCATTTCTTGCTCTGTCAAAGTGAACTAGTACTATCTTCCCTGTGTCTATGAAGCTTTTGAGAATGCTTTTCAATCTAAAATAATTGTCTATTAGGAGCCCTTCAACCTGATAGAATTCATAGTAAGTTTCGATCACAAAGTGAGGGTTGTTAAGAGTCGGGTCATGTCTTTTAGGTTCAAGGGTGATAAATCCTTGCATGGTCAAACTCTTGTAAATCTCAAATACAGGCTGCTCGTAGTCAAAATATCCATAAGGGAGTGGGGTGAGCTCTGCCATAGGTTTTCTAGCGTTAGTAAAATGAGGGACACTCTCCCTCGTATCTAGATGGTTAAGGATGTGATTGCCAATAGATTGGTAGAACTGTTGATACTCTACTGAAGGTTGGAAGTGGTAGTAGGTGTTATCTTGAGGAGAGTATATCGGTGTTTCCAGGGTGTTGTGTTGGAAGGGGTAGAAGGTTATGGGTCGTGTTTAGGTACATGTATGTCAAGGGAGTGGTTAGTGGGTTGGCTAATTTCTGAGTGATATGTAGTAGGATTTGGCAGGGTGCAGGACAGGGCTTGGAGTTGCAAGTCTCCATAATTGGGTGTTACTCGGAGCGTAGGTCAGACTGTCATTGTGGGTACGCCAGGGGACGTGTAATGTTCGTAACCTCATGTTGACCTTGGACTATTCTATTCTTGATTTGCATTTTCTTATAGAACCATATGTGATTCCACTTGAAAGCTTGATCGGGTGGACCTGTCGAAAGACCAGTCTTCTTGAATTTCCTGCATCGCTGCACGTACTTCTTTTCTAAACAAGTGTCGAATTAGTGGTCAGTCGAATGGGTTAGACATTTCCTGCAAGTTACAAGGTTAGGACTTGAACAAAATGTGCATGCTCATGATCTATAATGATTAGGGTAGAAATGTATAATTCCATTATGGACAAGTAGCTCTCAGGTTCTGACTCTCCTCATGATTTAGGTAACTGGTGAAAAGTTATTTTTATCGTTGAGCATGGGGATCAGAGGATTCTTCATAGGCTGACCTTCTCTTTTGTGTGTGCATAAATTCATGACATCCCAAGCAAATCGACTCATGAAAACCTTAATATGACATATATATACATTAGCAATATTGTTTCCATTACAGATCATACTTTACTGGGAAAATTGATGATCTATCTTATTTATCCAAGTTACTTCTCCAGGCCTAGCCACCTAATGTTCCATCGTTCTTCCTCTCCCCTTCATCCTTCGCTTCCCTTTTATGTGTCTCAGTATGCAGGGGAGTTCTTCCCCATGTCGTTCTGCCAGATAGTCAAAGAGCCAATTACGTTCCTCCTTAGTTAGAGGTGCAGCTTCTGAGATTCTCCAATCACCTTGTGTATTTACGGGGTGTGCGGTGGTGGAAGTAGGATCAAATATATGGTGCAAAGCTTCTACACCCCATTCAACCATGTACCATACGGTCCTGTCTCATAAGTTGATAAGTTTTTCCTCCATTACCAGCTCTGATATTTCCTCGATGAATGTCTTGCAGTTCCCTAAATTATGTCCTATTGACTGGTGATACCGGTAATATTCTGTAGTGAGTTGATCAGGAATGCCATAAATGGCCTGGTTACTCACCAAGTCGGTGAAAATTGTGTCCACAGTGTACAAAATAGTGCACTGTGGTCCTCTTCGTCGAAGTGGAGGTACTTGTCCCCATAGGATAAGACCAGGAAGCATTTCCCTAAGCCTTTCGTGCTTTTCGACTTCTATGAAAACTATGTAGCCCCCTTCAGTGATGGCGATGGTCCGGTTAAAGTAGAGTTCATTCATAGCCCTTTTGAAACTACCACACTCGTCAATGTAATGCCAGAATCTTCATGATAGGTACCGTAAGCATATGGTATGCGCTGGATTTCCTTCGATTGGTGAGGGGGTTCTGGTTAATATTCCACATTCACTTAGTCTCTCGAAGACTTCAGTCAGCCTCCACTTTTTACCCCAAATGTAGTCACATCCATTATATTCGCCAGTGGGCACAACAATTTCACAGGTTTCTAAATGTGCATTTAGGACATATTTTTCCACCGCTACCCATATCAAGGTCTCATCAT
The DNA here is from genome assembly GCA_948193215.1 of Bocquillonia castaneifolia. Classification (NCBI taxonomy): domain Eukaryota; kingdom Viridiplantae; phylum Streptophyta; class Magnoliopsida; order Malpighiales; family Euphorbiaceae; genus Bocquillonia; species Bocquillonia castaneifolia. The sequence goes on from CANYLF014765112.1 coordinate 6,926, forward strand.
CAATCAAATGATGTATTGCCTACCTTAAAGTTTTGCACTCATCAGTTTCATGCCCTCAGGCTTCAAGGTACTCATAGTAAGTTCCTTCTTTGTAACTGGGTATCCTGACAAATGGCCCTAGATGTGCTGGTTTAGGATGCAATATGCCCCATCCTCTTAGTATAGCAAAGGTTATTTTGTTCGATTGTTCAATATATATCACCTGCGGGTATCCCTAATTTAGATTTGGTATGGCTGTCGAGGAACTGGAGCCAGAGCTTTACACCTTATTGTGAGGGTAGCTGGAGCTATGTGCCATTTTTAGCTGTAGGAAAGGGGTTAGTAAGTGCATGAATGAGTGTTATATGCATGTATGCATGTATACATGACAAGAAAACAAGATGTACAAGTAATAATTACTGCTAAAAGGCAGGCCTTCCAACCTTATTTCTCCAACACACGTGTTCCATTGGTCAAAAGTCTATTTCTTAGGTAGGCTGGGGTACTTTATTTCATCAATAAAGGATAACAGTTCCATCGTATAAGAGCGTTCTCTAGAACTATCTTAGCAAACAATAGCACTTATGATAATTGAGTCCGTATCCTTGTACCTAAATTTTGTCTTAAGGTGGACAGAGTTTTGGCATAGGCTTTAGGCTTAATGATCATCAATGGTCATGGCAGCATTACAGCAAGTAGGATTAGCGGGTACAACTTATTGGAAACTTCTATGGTTGTTACTTGTTGGGCTTTCTTTGACTCTTTGGTTTAGCTAAGAAGGCTCCCATAAAGTCGGATTCCCATTAACCATCTGCAGCTTCTTTGACATCTTCCATCTTTGACACCAGGTCTTCAGTAATGAGCTCTTCCAGGATTAGGGAAAGGATTATGGTGGAGCGTTTGTTACCCCCAACTTCTTTTAGAGTCTTTTGGGCTTTCAGGACAAAGTAATCATACAGTCTCCCTTTCCCGGCAATAAAGTTTTCCTTCCATTTCTTTGAAGTTTCTCTTATGTACCCCAAACCCTTGCAAGTACTATGAGTCTTGAAATCAGAGAATGTAGTGATCCCCTGCTGATTCTTACCGAGACCGAGTGCCTAGAAGTAGTTCATCTTTTAAAGTATAGACTTTTGGGCTCATCTGATCTTCATGGATCCCCATGATCTGGAATCCTATAGGGGAGATTTCACCTTTAGGTGTAGCTTACAGCACAACTATAGACTAGATCAGTTCAGCATTGACTGTCAAGATTCCTCCTTCATAAGGGAACTTGATTTTCTGATGAAGCGTCGGTAAGATTCCACCTAAGGACTGAAATGAAGGTCTCTATAATAGAACTATAAAAGACATATGGATATCCAGTATGGTAATGTTTACCTCAGATTTAATTGGCCCAACTTTGATTTTGGCAGTGAACAAGCCCTCAACACTTCTTTTAGAGTCATCATAAGCACGGATGATGAGGCCTGATGGTTTTAGATCTGAAGGTGAAATTCCCAATTCGGGGAGGAGCTTCCTAGGGCAAACATTGATGGCGGATCCATCATCTACCACGACGCATGAAGTTCTTTTACCATTGATTTCAGCAGCAATGTACAAGGCTTTGTTATGATCATGACCTTCTAGGGGCAAATCTTCATCAGTGAATGTAATTTCACCAAGCTTCTTTTCCATCATAAGTCCGACCATGCTTTCAGGAGAAATATCCTCTAGAACTTTGATTTTAGACAAGGCATCCACCAAAGCTTTCCTGTGTGACTCTGAATAGACCAGCTAGTCCTAAATACTTGCATTAGCTTTGGTTTTCTTTAGCTTATCAGTTATCAAATTTTCTTTAACCTCCCCAGTGTCTCTAAAAGTCTCAGGAATAGGGCCATCCCTTTTGTAGCTGGCTTCTAGCATATGTTTGTCTAAATCTTTTCTCTGATAATCTATACCACTCCAAGTGACCTGCTCTAGCGAAAATTCATCATCTTGGACCAAGCGGAATGCATCTACCATCTCAACTTCATCATCACTAGAGGAATACCAGGCATCAAACATATAGACGTCATTGATTTTCCCATTTGACTTTGTCTGTAACATGTAAGAATCCCTCATATCTCCAAATTATGGTAATTTTTCCCTTAGTTGTTTCATATGGCTAGTGACATCATCTCTTAAGTTAGATTCACTTTCAAAGGAAGCTAAGACTTCAAGTTCAAAGAAACCAGATTCATTGCACATGTTTTAGTTAGGCAGTGGAACACTGTGGTAACTTGGCAAAGGGTTGTGTTTTGTGCTAGGGTGTCAGTTACAATTTAACGACCTCACAAATTAATGAATAATTAATTATGCATTTATATATGTAAATTACTACATTAAGCATGACATTGGCATTCTAATTATTTGTATTACATTGCATAATGTATGGTGGAATGTATTGTGTGTAATAAGATTTATGGGAGTTGGATTAGTTGAGGAGCTAGATTGTAAGATAAGTTGAGGGAGCTATTTGTAATAGAAATAAGAGTTAATGATTAAATGAGTGATACTATATTATTTGAGGGTTGTATGGTGAAGTAAAGATTTGAGGACATGTGGCAAGTGTGGGAGGTGTAAGGTGGAGGACAAGTGTCTTACAAAAAAAAATAAATAAATAAAAGAAAAAGACAAGTGTCAATTTGAGAGAGTGTAAGATGGCACACTCTTAATTAAATAAATAATAATAATAATAATAATAATAATAATAATAATAATAATAATAATAATAATAATAATAAATAGATGTTAGTGGAGAAATCCTACACTCCATCTTCTCCATCTTCCTCCCTTCTTCTATTCTTACTTTTCCTACACAAAACCTCCATTAATGGAGTTTGAAGTTTTTGATTGGAGAAAACAAGAAAAGATGGGAGATTATAAATAGCAAAAAGAGTAATTGAGGCTTAGAGGATAATTGAGGTGAGTAATTGTTTGATTATGGAGTTTTATTATCTTAAGGTTTATGTAGAATTTGGGGGTTTTTGATTAGAACTTCATAATTATGTAATTACAGCATATGGGAAAGAATATTGAGTAGTAATTGTATGTTTGGATATAGAATTGACATTGAATTGCTTGTTGGATGGATTATGTTGCTTAGGGGAGTTCAAAACGAGGGAGTTTGAGAAGGAAAGCTTACTAGCCTAATGGTGTTCTACAAGTTTGTAAGTATTTAATTGATTAAACTTGTGTATATTAAGTGGGAACTATTGTAATTGCCTAATTTCTATGTGTTTTATAAGAATTGCGTGATTAAGTTAATTGGTTGAGTTGTGCATTTGTGAAATGAAATAGGTGTTGATTGATTGTCAAGATTGAGTTTTGTAATGCTATCGGATGGATTGAGAAAGGTGTGATTTGGTTGCAATGAGAAATGTTGTGAATTGTGATGAGTATTGTGAGGAATTATGATGATGATTGAATGTGGTTGCAATTGTGATTTGATGAGATGTTGATTGAAAAGTTGTGAATTGATTGTGATTGTGAATGGAAAAGGATGACTCATGGGGAATGTGGGATGTGTGTGATCGGGAAAGCT
>CANYLF014766791.1:0-10587 GCA_948193215.1 Bocquillonia castaneifolia
TGATGGTAGTATTATACCCGAAAATGGCATATGGTATTTGCTCAGACCAATCCTTGTATGTCTTGACCATCTTTGCTAATATCTTCTTAATAGTCTTGTTAGCAGGTTCGACGGCCCCATTGGCCTATGGCTTGTAAGGAGATGATTTGTGGTGCTCTATACCATTCTCTCTCAGAAAATCGGCTGTTTCCCCTTGGAACTGCACTCTGTTGTTCGACACTATGTGGTGAGGAAGTCCAAACCTGCATTTGATCCTCTTGTCCAAGAATTGCGTCATGCTGTACGCAGTAACCGTTGGTAGTAAGACAGCTTCCACATATCTGGTGAAGTACTCAACTGCCACAATGATGTATTTATGACCATTGGAGGCAGTGGGTTTTATGGGTCCCATAATGTCAATTCCCCAAGCAGAGAAAGGCCACAGGGAGGCTAGATTGTGTAATTCTGAAGGTGGGATGTGGATCTGGTCTCCGTATATCTGACAGCTGTGGCATTTATGAATAATTCTGATATAATCCTTGTCCATGGTATCCCAGTAATATCGCTGTCTTTGAATCTTCAATAATAGTACAGGGCCACTCATATGAGGCCCACCAACTCCTGCGTGAACTTCATTCATGATCCTATCAGCTTCCTCTTTGGTGACACATCTCAAAAGTATTCCGGCAGGTGACCTTCAGTATAACACGCCTTCATGAAAAGTGTAGTTCCTGGACTGGAGTCATATGGCAAAGCGTTGTTTGCTTGTTGCCTCCTCTGGGTACTCCTGAGTTTCGAGGTATCTTAAGATGTCATAGAACCATGACTTTTCTTGAGGTTCAATAAAGCATACTATTTCCTCTTTCTGATAACATGGCTGTTTAGCTTTTGTCATCACCAGAGGCTTCATCTACGTTTTGCTAGGATCTTCCCATACCGAGGCAAGTGAGGCTAGAGCATCAGCCATTTGATTTTCTCCTCTTGGCAGGTGGAACATGTTGCATTTCTGGAAGTAATTTCTGACCTGCTGTAGGTGTTCAATGTACGGCTTCAACTTTTCATCTCTGCATTCCCATTCATCCGTTGCTTGACTGACAACCAGTTTAGAATCCCCATAGACTGAGATCTCTTTGACTCCTGCTGAGCTGGCTAATTCTAACCCGAAGATGCACGCTTCATATTTGGCCATGTTGTTGGTGGCCGGAAACACTAACTTCTTGGTAAGTGGAATTTTTTCTCCTGTCGGTATTATGAGTAGCACACCTATCCCTGCTCCCCTATGGTTTACTGCTCCATCGAAGTACAAGATCCATCCCTGAACCTCTATTGCATTAAGTCCTTCATCAAGGAATTCAAATTTGAACTGTTCATCTGACTCTTTTGGATTGAGAGCCAAGAATTTAGCAATTGCTCGCCCTTTTATTGTCTTCTTGGTCATGTATCGGATATCAAACTCTGTCAATAACACCAACCATTTTGCCAATTTTTTGATTAGGATAGGGGCTTCGTACAGGTATCGCAGAGCATCAACCTTCACCACCACTTCCACTTGGTAGGACTGAAAGTAGTGCCGGAGCTTGCCAGTAGCCCAAATAACTGCCAAACAAGTCTTCTGGACTACATCATACTTGACTTCGTAAGGCAACAACTTCTTACTGAGGTAGTACACTGCATGCTCCATCCCTGCTTCATCTGCTTTAGCTATCATTGCACCTATAACTTCCTCTTCTAGTGCCATGTACAAGATCAGGGGTCTCCCAGCTTTAGGAGGTTGTAGTACCGGTGGGTTGGACAGGTACTGTTTTATCTTCTCAAATGCCTCCTAACAGCTGGAGTTCCATTCTTTAGGTTGGTTCTTCCTCAATAACTTGAAAATGGGATCACAGATCATGGTCAATCGTGATATGAACCTACTGACATACTGAATTTTCCCCAGGAATCCTCTGACTTCTTTTTTTTTGTCTTTGGGGCTAGCATTTCTTGGATGGCCTTGATTTTATCTGGATCTACTTATATCCCCTTCTGACTGATCACGTGTCCCAAGAGCTTACTTTCTGTCACCCCAAACACACATTTTGCCAAGTTTAGACTCAGATTGTACCTGGCAGCTCTCGCTAGAAATTTCTCCAGGGCCTCAAAATGTTGTTCCCTTGTAGGGGATTTAACCATCATGTCGTCTACATAAACCTCCACTTCCTTATGCATCATATCGTGGAACAATGTTGTAGCCATTCTCTGGTATGTTTCCCCTGTGTTCTTGAGTCCAAACGGCATTACTGTGTAGCAGTAAGTATCGTATTCAGGCACAAAGGATGTCTTTACCTTGTTGATAATGGCCATCATGATCTAATTGTATCCCGAATAACCGTCCATAGAGGAATACATTGCATTGGCTGCTGCACTGTCGATAAGTACATCTATATAAGGGAGAGGAAAGTTATCCTTCGGTTATGCTTTGTTCAAATCTATGAAATCCACACACATTTGGACTCTGCCATCTTTCTTGGGAACCGGGACAATGTTGGCTAACCATTCTCGGTGTTCGACTACTTCTAAAAACTTGGCTTTTAATTACTTGGCTATTTCTTCATTAATTAACTGTGCCCATTCCGGTCTCATCCTCCTGAGCTTTTGCATGACTGGCTTCATGTTCAGATTAGTAGGAATAGAATGTTCTGATATGCATCTATCAACCCCGGGCATGTCTGCGTAGGTCCAGGCGAACAGTTCTTTCCATTTTTCAAGGATTTATTCAAATCTCACTCTCTCTTCAGGGGTCACATTAGATACGATTAGTATTTCCTGTGGTTTTTCTTTTATAACTAAATTGAATGCATTTGTTTGCACAGAATTAATGTTAAACGTGCTTATATTATGATTAATGAAATGCACAGTGCCGTTAGGATCAACATCACACAAGTAAGCAAAGTTGGAGTTCATATCATGGACCTTTGAAACAAACAATTCCTCCTCCTCAAAGAGGTTAGGAGTTATTATATCAACAGAATGAAAATGTTCCACAAGTACATCATGAATAAAAGCATCAACATTAGAGAAATCGGGCTGGGCCTCCCTCTTTCTTGACATCCAAAATTTATTCTTGGATCACCAGGGTTTCCATCTTGGCAGTCAACCCCTCAGTAATAAGCTCCCCCAAGATCAAAAGGGAGTCTTTACTACTTGCAGCTTCATCTAGTGCCTTCTGAACTTCTGGCATGAAGAAGTCATACAAACCACCCCTCTTGATGAAGCTCTGTTTCCCTTTCTCTGTAGACTCTCCAGCATACTCCAAACCTTCATGAGTAGTCTGAGTCTTGAAATTTGGGAATGTAGCTATCCCTTGCTGGTTTTTTCCTAGGCCACGACCCGGGAGGTTCATATTCTGCATCATAGAACTAACTTGTGGGCTCAGTTGTCCTTCTCCGATCATCATGATTTGAAACCTGATAGGGGAAATTTCACCCTTGGGTGCAGCTCGCAGCACGACAACTGAATGCGTTGGCTCAGCATTGATAGTCAGAATGCCCCCTTCGTATGGGAATTTGATCTTCTGATGGAGCGTGGATGGAACTCCTCCTAGTGAATGGAACCAAGGTCTTCCTAACAGAACAGTAAAAGTCATAGGAATATCCAAGACAGTAATGCATACCTCGAATTCAATTAGCCCCACTTTGACTTTTGTAGTGAAGGTACCCTCTATATTCCTCTTTGAGTCATCATACGCTCGAATGACTAAATCAAATGGTTACAAATCAGCGCCTAAAATCCCTAGCTTGGAAAGGAGCTTTGATGGACAAACATTAATGGCAGATCCGTCATCCACCATAACACATGAAGTTCTTTTCCTATTAACCTCGGCTGCAATGTATAGAGCCTTGTTGTGTTCCCGGCCTTCTAGAGGCAGATCCTCATTAGAGAAAGTAATCTCTTCTGACTTCCTCTCCAACATCAGCCCAACCATGTTTTCAGGAGAAACATCCTCGGGGACCTGGATCTTGGACAAAGCATCCACTAAGGCTTTCCGGTGAGCCTTAGAATACACTAGTACATCCCAAATGCTCGCATTGGCCTTGGTCCTCTTTAGTTGTTCTATGATCACATCCTCTCTAACCTCTACAATCTCTTTACCCGTTTTTAGGGCAGGACCACTCCTCCGATTACTAGACTCGGGAATATCTAAATCCTTTCTCTGATACTCTCTGCCACTCCGGGTAACCTGTAATAAGGACTCATTGTTCTGAGTCAAGTGAAAGGTATCGGCCAATTCTGCTTCATCCTCGCTTGAAGAGTACCAAGCATCAAACATGTATACATTTTTAACCCGCTTGTTAGAACCCAACTGTAGCTTATAAAGACCAGACAGATCTCTTAACTGGGGAAGTTCTTCCTTTAAATGCTTCACATGGCCGGCAACCATGTCTCCCAATGAAGAGTCAGACTCAAAAGAGACCAAAACCTCAGCTTCAGTAAAACCAGATTTGATGCACATAGTTTGGTTGGGTGGAGGTACTCTATGGTAGTTTGGTAGGGGGTTGTGTTTGGTGCTAGGTGGTCTGTGGTCTGAGTCGGTGATCTTGCCTGCTTCGATTAGGTCTTGGATGGCATGTTTAAGTTTGATGCAATTGTTAGTGGAATGTCCGGGGGTTTGGTGGAATTTGTAGAAGGCATCAAGGTTGAATCCGGTTGAGTTTTGGTTTGGTGGGAATTTGGCTGGTTCTGGTTTAATCAGGTTTTGTCTCTCAAGTTTCTCAAACACTTTGGATATGGGTTGGTTGAAGTTAGAGAATTTTCGGTTGGTAATTACCCGGTTTACATCAGCCGTTCTGGTGTTGGAGATTGAGGGTCGGCTATAAGTGGCTTTTCCTCTTTGGTTTTTCTTCTCTTCAGCTTCTATTTCTTCACATTGTATGCCGTCATCATATAGGTTACCAAAAGTCTTGGGGTTCATTTCCTGCAAAGTTTTCACTATGTTAAGAAGCACATTCCGGACCACTATCCGGACTTGGTCTTTCTCAGAGGGTTTGTTTTTTAGGAGTGCAGCCTTGTTTCTCCACCTGGTCAGAAAGTCTGCAAATGGTTCATTGTATCTTTGTTTAGTCATCTCTAGGTCCCTTAGAGAAACCTCTAGTCTGGTGTTATATGCGTATTGCCCTAAGAACTCCTCATAGAGCTCCTTCCAGTTGGACTAAACAGTGGATGACAGTCTGTAATACCAGTCCTGAGCTATCCCAGTCAAAGATAGTGGGAAGAACCCCACCTTCTATTCATTATCAAGCGGAGTGGCAGCCATGATGGACCCATATTGCTTAAGGTAAAGCTTAGCATCCCCAACTCCATTAAATTTCTGCATGTCAGGCATAGTGAATTTAGGAGGCAGTTTCTTCATATCCTTGATTCCTATATTGTCTAGATCAAACTCCGTGTCGGACTTCTTTTCCCGGACCAGTTCTTGCAATTCCTCCATCTTCCTAGTGAGAGTGGAAATGGCATAGTTACCTTCGGTTATATCTTCCCCCTCTAGAGGTGGGTTTTCAAGTGTTCTAGCATAAACAGCATTCTAAATTTCCTCCCTAATCATAGCCCTCAAGGTGACTAGCATTGCATTCATGTCAATTGGTTGTCCATTTCCTTCCATTTTGCTTAGGGGTGGTACTGTCTGTGTTTGAATTGGCCTTTTCTCTGACTAACCGGCTTCCTACCCTTCTCCAAGTGTACCGGGACTCAATATTGACTGCAAAACCAGAAGAATTAGAAATATGCATGAGATGCATATGCATGTATGCATGATAAGAAAACAAGAAACTCGTTAGATGTACACATAACAATTACTGCTAAAGGCAGACCTTCCAACCTTATTTCTCCCACACATGTATTCGATTGGTCTAAAAGTCCATTTCCTAGGTGGGCTGGGGTACTTTATATCATCAACAGGGGATGACAGTACCGTCGTATATAAATACTCTCTTTAACTGTCCTAGTAAATAATAGTGTTTATGATAATCCAGTCTGTTATCCTTTTTCCCCCACTCTCATTTTTAACCTGGCAGAGTTTCAGCATAGGTTTTTAGGCTTGATTATCATAAATACTCATGGCAGCATTACAATAGATAAAATTAGCGGGTACAACCTAGTGGAAACTTCTATTGGCCATTACATGCTAGGCTTTGACTCTTTGGTTCGACTAAGAAGGCTCCCACAAAGTCGGACTCCCATTAACCATTACTAAGATAGTAGGAAATCCAGTATGAGTTTCCCATTAACCGTAACTCATTAACCACTGTCAGGATGGTAAGCCGGGTAGGAAACTCAATCACTGTGAGTGGTCCATCGATAATACAATCCAAGAAACTGGTGTGGAATCGTTGAATTGCATTATAAATGGTATCGGGGTTTATTAAGGACTCCTAAAAATGCAAAACTACATGCAATGCAAAAGAAAATAATGATAAAATTAATTAAAAAGATGAAAAATTGCTCTGAATCTTCATTCATTTTATTTGTAAAAAGTTCCCCAGTGGAGTCGCCACTGTGGATAGAGCACACGGGACACGTCCTAATTGCCGCTGCCCGTCAGTTGGTGTCCAATAGCAATGGTGACATACCCACTAAATGGATTTTTGAGTTTTATGAAAAATGTGGAGTCACCACCCGAATTGCTTCAGGATCACCTAGAGATTAACAAACAGGTAGATTCCTTTTCGAGAAAATCCCATTTGTTATCACACCAGATGATTTCTGGGTTCGGAATGAGTCATCCATACTTATGGCAATTTCCCATTTAATTAATCAATAAGGTCATTATTTTCTGACAGAGACAAACAACATAAAGCCATAAATCACCCAGAAAGTAGGATGCAATGAATGGGTGTGCCTAATACCGTTTCTAATCGATTTTAGTTCTACATTAAGTCCACTGTATTTAACCATGATTGATTGAGTGCAATTGGCTGTATTTGGCGAGTTTCTACTTATTTTAGTAATACTTAACCGGATGGATTATTCACTTATTTATTTACATGCGAAACATCCACAGTTAGTTTCTAACTTATTTTTATCTTTCTTTTTATTTTTGGGGTTAATATTTGCACATTAGTTCATTTATTATTTACCCAAGATATTTGAGATGGCAATAATATATATACACCCTTAAAGAGAGGAAATGTGAAATGAATTTCTACCATTTTTTAATTTACTTATTTACCGGATTTGATTAATTAAATGTTCGATTAATTATTTTACAAACAATTCTAGGTGATTTGCATAAAAACGTAAAGAAATTTACTGATCGACCGATCTACCCGGGAGAGAATAGACCGATCGACCTTGAAGCTTCGGGAGGTTTACGGCTTAGAAAACTTCATTTTTGGCCCTGCATCGTGAAGGTCCGGTCGTATCTTTGATTTTTCGGTAGAATGTTCTTTCATTCTCCAGAAATTTAAGCAAGCAGGTGGGACATCCAGTGGAATGGGTGAACGTCCGGCCGGACTATTGAACATCCTGCCGGATGTTTGAAGGTCCGGCCGGACCTGGAGTTCATCTTCCTTGGTTTGTCTTCTTCAAAATATTACATGTTCTGATGTATTTACAATGTACAAAAATAAATTAAAACAACGACCAAAAAATCCAAGAAATATTTCACTATCAAATATTGATATTATGGTGACTAAGCTCCAAACTTAGATATTTTACGTCCAAATCATTCCTGCTTTCACATAAAACTCATATATGCAATTAGAACAGCAAAATAAATTAGTTTAATAATAATATGAAAATTACCGTATATAACGTAAATGGAAATGTATGAAGAAATGAACTTATTCTGGATGAGTGGATGGTTGGTTGCCCTCAGAAATGGGATTAGTTACCGATTCTGGTAAGAAAATGAGCTGTTGAATTGTTTCAAACCAAAAAAATATTCGGCCAAGAAACTTGTTAATTTTCCTTTTTTATTGTGATTTTTGTCCGCCTAAAACCTTGATAAAAGTCCCCCTTCTCATTCCTCATCTCATTCTATTTATATTTATCAGAGATTAGGGTTTGAGGCTGAGGGAATCTACTTTTCTTCAGTGGGATGAGGTGTGACAGATCACCTCCATCACCCCCTGTCAAAATCGTGCAGATGCCCATATATATATATATTTTTAAAGGAAATCTTGAACATTTGGCCGGATGTTTGAAGGTTCGGCCGGATGTCCAATTTGGGCCTGGTAGTTTTTGGGCTTTAAAACGATTTCCTAGCTTATTTAGGCTGTATTTAGGGTTTGGACAAACATTAAACATCTGTTCGGACCCTAAATTATTCCAAAATATGTTAAAACTTTTAGCACATTTAAAAATAATTTTTTTGTATTCTTCAGCTCATTTCTTACAAGAAATTGGGTAATCAGTTGGTCTAAAATATACCACATTCATCACTGGGCTCCTAGACCGCTTCCACTTTCCTGCATCCAAAATTTAGGTGTCTACAAGAGTGAAAATTCTGGGTGCCATTGTACTCAAATCAATGTTTTCTGTCGGCCTCGGCCTCTGTTACAATAAGGGTTTATTTGTATCATTTTAGAAAATTAAAGGATTAAATTGAGACACTTTAAAATTTAGGTACTGAAGTGAGAATGTCGATATAATTTAAAGGTTTATATGTATCTTTTGCCTTATTATTATTAGGAGTGACAATATATATTCTCATTATCATTAATATTTGTGACATTTCACATTGCAACTATCACTGATTTTTGTGATAATTAATAAATGGGAAAAGTTTAAAAATTAAGGTGATGATTTAGTGGTTTTTCAATTCCTTTTACATGTTTTTTCACAAATCATTGTATGTAGTATAGCTCATTATAATAAATTACAGTTTATCTTTAATTTTTCAATAAAAATATTGATGAAAACAATAATTTTTTTATCTAGCAATCTCTTTATTTTGATAATTAATTCATGCTATATTATCTTTAGTTTTATTATATATGTGTGTATAGATTTTGTTGCTTACGGTGGTATTTTAAGTTTTTGGATTCAAATTAATCCATTATGAGGGTGCATGCATGGTACATTTAAACTCCTTGCCCTCTTCCAATAAAGATGAGACTCGAATTCGAGATCTCCTTGTTGAAACCGTAATTTTATTATATTAAAGAATGTCACTTCCATTATTGTGAATGAAAAAAATTGAAAATATTGTGATGTATAATAATTTACCAATAAAATATAACACATGCACCAGTTTGTCATGAAAAGACTATATAATAAATTGAAAAACTACCCAACCACAAGCCTTATTTTTGGTTTAACATCTAGCGATGGGCTCTACGTGGAATCGGCTTGTGGTGGAGAAGAATTGGGCAGGTTTGAAAACTTTTTATTTATAGTAAACGCTACTTTTGATAATAATAATTATTAATAATAATAAAACATGAAGTATCACTGAAAACAAATTTGACGGATGATGATTGTTGGACGACTATATGATTCTTTTCTCCTTCACCACTCTACCCCTTCGTGCGTTACTTCTTCCTTTCACTTTCTCCATTATTAGAAAATCAATTAATTCTTTATTTATTTACCATTCTGTAATACCAATATATACATATATGGCCAAAGGTTGATATAGACTTTTTAAATATTTTCTCAAAAAAGAATTTAAACTCTTAAATATTAACTTAAATTAATTTAATCCTTGATACAGAAAATAGTTTTGTAAAAAGTAATTTAAAAAAATTTAAAAAATCAAATAATTAATTCATAAAAAATAAAAAATATTCTTTTACTCTAAACAACAATTTATAAACAAACTTTCGTATAACGACTAATTTGAATTGATTTTTATAATTTTTAAAGACCGTGTTATATTTTTTTTTTATAAGTAAGACTGAGTTATATAGGGTTAAACTTTTGAGGTTTAAGCATTCTTTAAAAAATTTGAACGCGTATCAATATTTTATATCTTACTATTTTACAATTTCTGAAATTATCTTTTTTCACAATTTCATTTGATAGGATAGAGTTATTTCACTTTAAAATTATACTATTAATTTATCATATTTTAAATTTCTTTATGATAAGTAAAAATTTGTTTTTTACACTGCAGTTAATGAAAAATTATTAAATATCATTTTATAAAAATTTATGATTTTATAACTTTAATAGAAGGATACTATTTTTTTTAATCCTATAATGAAACATTAATTCAATTGTTTTGATAAATGGGTGAGACTTTTAAATAAAATTAAAAGTGTAAAATATACTTTTATAATAACAAAAAATATTTTATATATTTATTCTTTGTCATATTAAAAGTGATTTTTTATAAACAAAATTCATGTATAAATAAATTGACTAAACATTGTTTATAAATAAGCATTATTATATAATTTTAAATTTTTCTTAAAGGATTATCAAGCATATAAAATTTAATTGATATGAGATAAACCCTCGGTACTGGTTCTGTAATGTTTTTCGGTTAGAAAAGGGTTGATTTACACAGTTTTTCTATGAGTTTAAAAGCCAAGTAAATTGATTGATAGTTTAAAGACTTAAATACTTCTTTGAGAAAAATTTTAAAATTTATTCCTACCTTTCCTTACATATATTAGCAAATTTTTTTTT
>CANYLF014766811.1:0-11056 GCA_948193215.1 Bocquillonia castaneifolia
GGGTTTCTACCGTTTTAGCCTAAAATCATTACCAAATAGATATTAATCACCAATTTCATGCATAAAATCATCTAAACAATTACCAAAGAAGTTCTAGGAGCTTACCTCGTCGCTGCATTCCACGTGAAAACTACTGAATACTTATTTACAAACTTGCAGAACCACATATTTTGATAAAACAGAACCCCAGGACGCTGAAGAAGTGGCAATGCCACACAAGGGACCTGTGTTTGGGCCCAACGCCACTTACCCACGGGTGTTGGGGCCCAACGCTACTCCTACTTATTGCGTTGATGGCTTAATGACATGCAGCATGCGCGATTTGATGAAAAATGCAATTTTTAGGGTTTACCAAGGCCCAAAAATAATCAAACAGAGACGAAAACTCATAGAACAAACACCAAAACATATAAAAATGCATGAAACATGACAAAACAACCTAGACCTAATCATGGCATGCATAAAAATACAAAAAAAGATGCAAGCTTTACATGCAAAACATCAAAAGATTTAATCTTTAAACATAAAACGTGCAAAAGATGCAAACTTTATTCATAAAACAATCGAACAACATGATTTCACATTTTAATATGCAAAGAAACAAACTTTATTCATTAAAACATGCATAGATAACAACTTTACATAAAAAGATGCAACCTTTATGCATTAAAGATCAAAAGAAATAGTCTTTATACAAAAGAAACGATTTTTACACAATAAAACATGAAAAGAAAATATTTTTATGCATGAAAAACATGTTAATAACACCAAATAATTCAGATCTGATTATACAAACACACAAACATGCAAAAATATACAAATATAGAAACTTTAATCATATATTATGCATGAACATGGCATTTAATGGCATTTGATCAAAAGAACTATGCAAAAACATTATTTAAACATGCAAAAGAGAAGATTACATCAACAAAATAAATAAAACAATGGATCATGGCATGCAAATCATGGAAATAATGAAAGCAATGATAAAAAAAAACAAAGGAAAAAGACGACTTACCTCTTAAGAAATTGGCTAGAAGCCCTTGATAACCCTCAGATCTGATATGAGTGACTTTGTAGTTGCTTTTTATTGATTAATGATGGCTTTAGCTTTGCTTCAATGGATTCAAAGCTTCGAAACCACCTCTTTAATGGAAAATATGCAAGCTTTTTATGAGTTTTTGTGTAAAACCAATGTAAAAGTGTGCAATGCTTTGGCAATTAAGTGAACTTAGAGCATTACTATGAGAAACTAAACCCTAAATTCGTATGATCTATTGCCTCCCCCTAAAAACCTAGTTTTAAGAGCCTATTTATGCCCGGTTTAGCTTAAAACTTAAGCAAGGGTTACCACAATCAGTTTCCTAATTAAAATCAATGACTTGAGCTTTAAGCAAAGGATATTTTGGTAAAAAAAAACCTACAGAGCTTTGGGATGCGTGTACAGCTCATACGGGCCTTTTGGGCTGAAAACAGGCTTTTTGCAATTGAAAACTAGTGACTGGCATTGGGCCCAATGCTAGTCTTTCTTATGGCGTTGAGCCCAACACCAGTCACATGAGTGGCGTTGGGCCTAATTCCACTCTTTAGAGTGGCGTTGGGCCCTTTTGGGTTTCCAAACGTCCGATTTTGTAAAAACTTAAAACTGAGAAAATGTGCAAAATGGCCTCAAATACCAACCATCAAAATTTCAAGTCATTCGAACACTTGTAGAAAAAGTTATGATGAAAACCGCCCGAAAAATGCACTATTTATGTTTAAAACTGGATTTGGGGGTAAAACATGTTATGCAAGCTTAGAACACACTCAAAGTGAGGTAATATAATCTCTAAAAAGCAAATATCAACTCAATTCATGTTATTTAGAACATTAATGATCATCACTAAGCCTCCGAGCTGCTTCCATATTCCTGCGTCAAAATTAGGTGTTAATAGTTTGCCCCCGCTTTGTCGGAGGTTTGTAGTATTATCCAATAATATGGAAAATGATGACAAAGCCAAAACACGTAATTTTGAAAAGAATTACGTACCTTGACTTCGGTGTGTGAAGCTTAACCTTGGACCTCGGCTGCCTCATCTTAACTCCACGGGGATTCACCTGACTAGACTTTTAGGGTTTTGGAGATCTTGATCTCGGACCTTGGCTACCTTAACCAACTCCATGGAGAAACATGAGTTTCAGGAATACTATCCATGTGGAAAACTGAAACACTATCCAAGTGCAAGAATACTATCTTGGCGTGTAATTTGGAATACTATCCATATGCAAGAATACTATCTTGGCATGAGAGTTGGAGTACTATCCAGATGCAGGAATATTGTCCTGGAACAAAGGGTTGGAATACTATCCAAATGCAGGAATACTATCCTGGCACAAAGAGTTGGAATACTATCCGAATGCAGGAATACTATCCTGGCTGCTCTACTGGGGAATGTCTGCTTACTGAGACTTGAATGAAATGATCTGTCTTTCAAAGACTGCCACTGGGGATATATCTTCTTTAACAACCATTTAGATAACTCCATTGGGGAAATAAAATTATTTTAGCTATCAAAAATACCTAACTTGGTTATCAACAAGATATTTATCATTAAAATAACTCCACTGGAGGAATACAAACTCATCTCATAATTATGATAACCCCTCTAGGGAATTTTAATTCTGAAAGATTCCAAAGAAAACTTCCTCAAAATATTTCTGACATTACTCCTTCTGGGGAAATTTATCTTTCAGACATAAAATTACCATTTATATGCATATACTTACTCCAAATATCTTATGGATTTGAAATAAGAAAAGAGATCTCTAAAAAAGAATTTTCTGTAATGTCTGTCATCTTCTATAATCGTCTATCATCTTCTATCATTCTGACTATAATTGACTGTTATTCTTACTGACCCTCTAAAATTTGCCCCCAATTGGACTCAAATCGGTTCCCTTTGGCCTTAATTATGATTTTGGACCTATTTGTAACAAAACTTCTGTCCTTATTTGAAAATTTTCTTCAGGGAACAAAACGGTAATTTGATAAGTTGGCTATTAAAAGTGGCGGGCTGCACATATATTTTGCCAAAGAAATTGAATTTTTACCCAAAACTTCATTTCCTTCTTATTTCTTTATTTCTTAACCAAATCAACTCAAATAAAAGGCAAAATGGCTGATAATCCAGAGTTAGAACCCACATGGAACTCGATTAATCTTCCAGCTTAGAGAGGAGGTGCTAAAAGGTGATTTAGGTGGAATTCAGAGAGGAGGAAGGATTTCTCCACCTTTAAATGCTAGATTCAACCTCTACAGATCGATTGGAGATCGGGTAAGTGTCCAAACACTTAAATTTGATTGTATATTGACTAGGTATTGTGAAATTTGTCAAAAATCTGCAAAATAAACCCGAATTGGCTGCCAACTTGTCTGTCCTGGGCTAAACGCCAATGCCGGCAATGCCACTGCTGGGACTGGCGTTGAGCCCAGTCCTAGTCCTAACAGTGACTTTGAACTCCGAACAGGCTTCCGATGTATGATTTGATGATTTAACATGTAAAAATAAACTGATATATACAACTTATGAATGATTTAGACACGATTTACACATTTTATGGATAAATTATGATAGAAGATGATAAAAATGATGTTAAAAATGATATTAAATGAATAATTAATGAGCACAAATAATACGTGAATGAAACAATTAGCAATGAACATAAATGATGAATATAAGTAAATGAATAATATAATTATGCATGACTGAATGTTCTATTGTCTTCCATAGTTAGAAATACAGAATGCATGCAAGAAATTAGATGACTGAGTTAGGAGATATACCTATTATTTATTTTGCAGGGGGATGAGACTACTTTCACCTATAATGGAAATTTCTCCAAGTTCAAAGTAGTTTGGAGAGGATTACCTTCGGGTGTGCAGGCTTTAGTACTTCAGGATGGGTTTGGCCCTCTTCTTTTCACGTTTCCTAAGAATGTGGATGAGCATGTGAGCTCTCGATGTGATCGCTTTTCCATGCAGGCGTTGATGGAGCAATGGTTTGACACTACCCACACATTTCAGCTGCCATGTGGGGAGTATACTCTGTCTCCAGTTTCTTTTTCTACCATTATTGGATTGGCTTGTGCTGGTGAGCGGATCTTTTGGGATGGATGGATATACTCTATTCACCGTGATGTTCAGAATGAGTATATTTTTTGGATGTTGGGCATGGTTCAAGGGTGGAAGAGCTCTAAGAAGCTCTATGTTGATGCACTAGCTAGACACCTTTCGAGCTATAGGCTAGAGTTTGATTGGAGATTTGATCAGAGGGCCTGTGTCTTCATTCTGTACCTGCTGGGTAGCACTATCATCTGTGACACGAACTTTACCATTGGCTTGCACTTCATCCTTATTCTTAGAGATTTTGATCAGATGAGCGGGTATGACTTGGGCTCCCCTACTTTGGCCTATTTGTACCTTTGTATGGATAGGGTTTCTCGTGGTGCTGTGAAGTTCTACGGCTTCTGGCATGTCACTCATGTGAGTTACTTTGACTCTTGCTTTCCTCAATTGCCTTATTTGCTTTATACTCCCCTGATGCTTCTTTTGCAGGTACGGGGCTATTGAGTTGGGCTTGATTTGCCAGTTCTTCCCACTAGAGCGTCGATATGTATTCCCTGTCCTTAGGCATTGGGGTGTACAGCAATTGTACATTCATGCCACTGACGTCAATGCTCATCGCATGTACCTTAACTCGCTGACTGCTTCTAAGGTAAAATAAATAAAAGAAAATTTACTAGTTCAAAATAATTGACATGAATTTGAAATGCTTACCTTGACTCTTTCTATTTCAGCTTGACAGGAGATGGCTGGGCCAGATGGAGGGATTTCCACCCTATGTTATTGCGTCCTTGCCCAAGGATGACTTGAGGATTCTTCTGGAGGGTCCTAGACTTAGGATGTGGTTCTTAGGCGAGAGGACTCGGCGCAAGTATCTGACCGGATTTTGCAAGAAAACTCACGATCCTCCCCTTGAGATGTTCTGGGGACATAAGCTGATGAACAATACTTTGGCTACAGCTCTAGAGGGCTTTGAGTGTACATCCTTTCTTTCTCACTTCTAGGATTACGCTTTTTTCTTGTGTTCGAGGTGCCTTCCAACTCTACCTTTATCACCTAGGATGCTTGCTAAGGTAAAATGCCATCTTTTTGCTTTTCTAATAATTGTTCATCTTGCTTGCATGACTCATAATCATTTTTTTCCAGATATCTATGGTTGTTGTGACCTTTTCCAGTTTCGATGAGGACATGGATGATGGAGATTCTAGACGTTCAGATGATGATGACGAAGCCCTCAGTCCTGAGCCATTTGTTGCCCCTAGGCCGAGTAGGAGGACTTGTGCTTCTACTAGTGGAGCTATGCTTAGTTCAGAGGCTGCTAGACCTTGTTCATCCCACTATGCATCTGCCAGTCGAGAAGACATTGTGCCAGGTCATATTACAGAGTATCCTAGATTATCAGTTCATCATAGGACTATTGCTGGTCTAGTTGAACATACTTTCCATCATGCAACTGATCCTTCCATTTCTTACACAGATGGATGTACTCATGTAACTTATCTCAATATTCTCTCTTTAGTTTGTATCTACATCTGGATTCTAACTCTTATTCACCCAGGTTCCTATCGATGAGGTTTCATGACTATCATCATACTTTTAGGCCAGCAAGGCCCATCTGGTAGAGACTTACGATACTTGGAGGCAGGCCCATAGCTTTTCTTACAGGATGGTTGCTGATTTGAAGGCTTAGCGTACAGCAATGGATATCCCAGTTGAAAGAGTTGGTGGGGTCCAGATTGGTGAACAACATGCCGATGGTGAGACTGAGAGTCAGCTAGTAGGTGGTGATGAGGAGGACTCTGAGGAGTCAGAGGATGAGGAGGAGGATAATGAGTAGATGTCCTTACTTTTGTACTTGAACTTGTTCAACTTCCTGAACCTTGATATGTACTTGTATTTCACACATTTGGTACAAATATGCAGTTGTATGCAAGATTGTTAGACATTATGGATGCATGTATGTATGTTTCCTATACTAACGTTAGTGAATATATGCAAATTTTCTAGTTAATATATATGTATGCACATGAATTTATAAATTTATGTATGCATATATGTCTCTCTTATGATTTCTTATCATGAAATGTATGAAATGTCGTGCATTGAATCCTCTTAGAACTTTGAAAATCTGCTTCGATCATTGAATCATCGAGAGGAGCTAAGCCAGGGCCCAACGCCACTCAAGGGAGTGGCGTTTCCCACTAATGCCACTGAGGGACTGGCATTTAGTAGTAACGCCACTCTTTTGACTAGCATTGGCCCGCAATGCCATTCCTTCATCTTTGGGCTTTTCTTCATGATATTTCACTCTGTTTCGACTCTTTTTCGAACCAGGACTTCCCCAGACCTCGTGGGTTATAAAATAGAACCTCTAGGGCAACTTTGAATCATTAGAAAAAACCAAACATACTCTTTAGAAGTTCTTCTGAATCATAAAGATGTTTCAGAAGTCTGCAAACACTCTTAGAAAACATCTAGGAAACATGGAAAAAGAAACCTGGAATTCTTTAGACTAATACCACTTTAGAGAGTTTAGAGCTTTCTTGAATTTCCCATTTAACATTAAACTCCAACATGTAACTTCAGAATGATGGAGTACCAAACATCATGTCTTTCGCTTCAACGGAGTCGAATAATCCCCCCCCCCCCCTTTTTGAAGAATTTGAAGGTATTCTCAACAAGTTACACTGTTATAATGCTCCTATAGCATTGCCCTCTGCTTATAATCAAACTCCAAAATCTCTAGCTGGTTTCTTTAGAATAACCCTAGGCCAGATACTTCCATGTATAGAGGGTCAATCTCTCCTGACTCAACCCCTGTTGGAATTGGGGAGTTCTAAGCCAAAGAATAGCAGGTCTTAGCAAAGGATCACTAGCTTCTGTCTTTATGCACAATTCCTATTAGTTTCTATCGAAGGCAAAGGTAGCTTTCAGATTGCTCATGTTCTTGGGGTAGGTTGATAGTGGTCATAATCCCTTCCCTATCATCTTGTCTGAAACCATTGTCGGCTTAGACTCTATCAAGCATACTCAACGCCTCTGAGGAAGCCCATTACTTCTCCAGGTATGCATACCTTATCTTTCTTCTATGTTCTCTTCAATTGACCTTGACTGATTTATTTCAACATTTCTTTGACCAGATTTGGTTGAAGGAAAAGATAGGCGTACTGATGCCCCTAGCAAACCCTACAACTTACAGGCCTCAATAGGCGGTTGGACAAACTTTCTCCTATCCAGGAATGAGGAGTCGATTTGCTGGCATTGTCCATGGTAGAAATTAAGCTTCTCACTACCTCTGTGATAGATGACTGTATACAGATTGCTAGCTTCGGTTCTGTCACCTTTTATACCCCATCTAGAGTCTGTAGGCAGTATGGCATGGCTCAAAGAATATTACATCCCGTTCCATCCTTTACTCCTTATGCTGTTATTCCATTCTTCTAGAGGGAGATCCGTTCTCACTGGGCTAGTAGATCTTTTGTAAAGAATTTGAGCTTTACCCAAGGACCAACTACTGATGATGAATACAAGGCTTGGGTTAATCTGGTACGTGCTACTGTTGACCCGTTCTTATTATTGCAAACGTGGAACTTATGGCATGGCCTTATTTACAGGCTGAACTGTCTGATGATGAAGGCAAAGGTGTCGAACTGTATGTTACAAGCAACAGAAATAATGCAAAAAGAGCAAGAGAGGATGCAAGGAAGGAAATGAATGTAAGCTTTGAAAACATCAAGTGGCTAATGAAACACAAGAAGAATTAGATCTTATAACCATTTCATTTATTCATGCAATGTTTCAGCTTTTTAGTAATGCAGACACAGATTCAAGTACTATAAGAAAGTTTGACACTTCTCTTTTACAAAAGGTTTATTTTATCAATATTAGCACAATAAGTGTACTTTAGCTTTTACACTTGATATTACTACTTCCTTACTTTCTTCTCTCATTGCCTTAATTTTTTCCTAGACTGCCTCTTTGTGAGGTTTTCACCCTAGCAGGCCTTTTGCCTTAATTTTTGCCTAGAGCGCCTTTTTGCAAGGTTTTCACTCTAGCGAGCTCCCTTATTTTGCATGAGTCGCCCTAATGGGTTTTCAACTCATCGGGATTTATTATTTTCACACATTTTTCTAAATGTAGTATTTCTAAAGACGATCCATGTTTATGGGTTGCTTGAACTCGTTCCCTTTTAGATCTGAAATCTTCACAGCTCCTTTAGACATGATCTTCTTGACCAAATACAGACCTTCCCAATTGGGCTTGAACTTCCCTCAAGGATCAAATGTGATGGGTCTGACTTGCTTCAACACCTAATCTCCTTCTTTGATTGGCCTGACTCTGATTCCCTTGTTGAAAGCCCTTGTTATTCTTTGTTAATACACTTGCGTATGATGGAGAGCTTTCTTCCTTCTTTCCTCTAAAGACAACAGCTACTTGTACCTTTGCTTCAGCCCATTGTGCTTTAGGAATTTGAGCTTCTAGCGCCACTCTCAATGATTGAACCTGGGATTCAATTGTCATTACTGCTTCACCTCCAAACACTAATGAATACAGTGTTTCCCCGGTTGTACTTCGTATGGTTGTGCTGTAACCTATGATTGCAAAAGGTAGCTTATCTGCCCAATCTCTGTAGGTCTTCACCATTTTGGCCAGGATCTTCTTAATAGTCTTATTAGCTGCTTCAACTGCCCCGTTAGCTTGTGGCTTGTAGGGCGAGGACTTGTGATGCTCAATCCTTTCCTTTTCTAGTAGATCTGTAGTTTCTCCCTGGAATTGCACACCATTATCTAAAACAATATTATGTGGTTTTCCAAACTGGTTGATGAGTTTCTTATTGATGAATTTAGCCATACCCTTTACCATGATCGTTGGTAATGAGATGGCTTCCACATACCTCGAAAAGTATTCAATAGCCAGCACAATGTACTTATGACCATTGGAAGCTGTCGGCCTTATCTCTCCAATGATGTCTATCCCTCAAGCTGAGAATGGCCAAGGAGATGTTAAATTATGAAGCTCGGTTGGTGGTAAATGTATCTTATTCCTGTGTAACTGACACTTATGGCACATTCTGACCATGTTCATACAATCTCTATCCATTTTACCCCAGTAGAATTCTTAACGGACTATCTTCTTTGCCAAAGTACGCCTGGTTGGGGTCCACACACTCCAGCATGAATCTCCTTCATGACTTCTTTTGCTTCATATTGGTCCAGACATCGAAGTAGTATTCCATTCAAAGCTCTTCTGTAGAGTATCCCCTCATGGTGAGTGTACCTTCTTAAACTGATCCTTAAGGTATGTTTCTGCTTCCCATTAGCTACTTCTCGATATTCCTGTTTTTCTAGGAATTTTAGAATTTCATAAAACCATGGCTTCTCCTTAGGTCCATTCACGATCATTACCCGCTTACCTTAGTAGCCGGGGATTTTGGCTCTACACATCACTAGAGGTTTCATAGCCACATCTCTAGGATTGTCCCACATGGATGCTAAAGTTGCTAATGCGTCTGCCATTTGATTCTCCTCCCTTGGCAGATGTTCAAAGGTACAATTAGAAATACTCAGAGTGAGTATCTGAATGTACTCTGCATAAGACTTCAGTTTCTCATCTTTTACTTCTCAGTTTTCTAAAGCTTGATTATTGATGAGCATCAAATCTCCATATACTTTGAGGTTCCTGACTCTTGCTGCAATGGCTGCTTCTATCCCAAAGATACATGCTTCATATTCAGCTATGCTATTAGTGACTTTGAAATCTAACCTCTTAGCCAAAGGAATACTTTCTCCCTCGGGCGTGATTAGGATTGCCCCTACTCCAGCTCCTTTGTGGTTCACTACTTCGTCAAAGTATAGCTTCCATTCGTCTGCCTCTATCAGATTAAGTGACTCATCTGGGAACTCATACTCCCATGTTTCTTGCCCTGCTAGTGGATTAAGAGCTAGAAACTCTACTACTGCTCTCCCTTTGATAGTCTTCTTAGTCAAGTATTGTATGTCAAACTTAGTCAGTAATACCAACCACTTAGCAAGCTTCCCTATTAACACTAGCGCTTCATACAGGTAACATGGCGGATCAACTTTTGCCACAGCTTGAACTTAATAGGACTGATAATAGTGCCTTAGCTTTCGTGTTGTCCATATTACTGCCAAGAAAGTCTTCTAAACAATGTCATATTTCGCTTCATGGGATAACAGCTTCCTACTAAGGTAGTAGATAGCATGCTCTATTCCATCTTCATTTTCTTGGGCAACCATCGCTCCTATAGCATCATCTTCCAAGGCCAAGTAAAATATTAATGGTCTCCCTGCCCTGGTAGGTTGAAGGACAAGTGGATTCATTAAATACTGCTTGATCATGCCAAATGCTATCTGACATTATTCGTCCCATTTACTCTTCTGATCCTTTCTGAGTAGCTTGAAAATGGGCTCACAAATCATAGTTAATCTGAAGATGAACCTGCTGATGTATTGAACCTTCCCCAAGAATCCTTTGACTTCCTTCTCAGTCTTTGAAATCAGCATCTCTTGAATGGATTTTACCTTGTCTGGATCTACCTCAATCCCTTTATGGCTTACAATGTGTCCCAAGAGCTTTTCGGAGGTTACTCTGAAGATACATTTTTTCAGGTTAAGCCTGAGGTTGTACTTTTCAACTCGTGCAAAGAATCTATGTAAAGCTTCAAAGTGATCTTCCCTAGTTAATGACTTAACCATCATGTCATCCACATAAACTTCGATCTCCTTGTGCATCATGTAATGGAATAAGGTTGTGGCCATCCTTTGGTAGGTTGCCCCCGCATTCTTAAGCCCAAAAGGCATGACCTTGTAGTAGTAAACACCCCACTCTGTGATGAAGGCTGTCTTTATCTTGTCTATGAGTGCCATCATTATCTGGTTATAGCCAGTGAAGCCATCCATAAAGGAATACATGGCGCTTGCGGCTGCACTA
>CANYLF014768367.1:0-13094 GCA_948193215.1 Bocquillonia castaneifolia
TGTTTGCACCACGTGAAGAAATAGCATTAAAAATCTCTGATTCTAAGAAAAGAGCAGTAAGAGATCTATTATCTTCAGATGTGATAGATTTGAAGTTGAGGCTACTCAAGTCATAGGGGAGACTTCCTTCGGAGCTGAGAATATAAAAGAATAGAATCTAATAATAATTGACCGAATAAACACAGGATCTACATATGTACCTAATTAATCTTGGATTTCTATGATGCACTTATTTCTATAATGTGCTGGGGCCACTCTATGGAAGAAAGAGGTGTTGTTGTCTCCTAGTAAAGTCCATTTAATTCTAGACTTTTGATGCCATATGCTCTCCCTGTGGGACTTTTTGGCTTGCAAATTTGACTTTAAAATACCAATAAAATGTTGAGTTAAAACATCCATAGGTCTAAATGCTGAAGCTTTCACCTGCAAAATCTCGTGTTCCAGTTTCTTAATGTTTAAATCAACATCACCAAAAAATTCTTGGTTTTAGGACCAAATTTGATTTCTGAAGATTCTGAGTTTGGGAATTAATGCACCTGTTGGATACTTCTCAGAGATTCCCTTCTAAGTAATGGAGATGAAAGGAACAAACCTCTGATCTTCCCACTAGCAATTAAAGGATCTAAAATGTTTAGGACCCCAGTTGCAGCTGATCACAGCCTTATAAATGAGAGGGAAATGAACTGAGAGCAAAGTATCATTGTTGGACACAGATTGAAATGGCCAAATATTACTAGCCTCTTTTGAAACAAGATTTCTGTCAATCTTAGAAAATGATTGGGAATTCCTCCATGTAAAAGCTTTCCCATATTGAGGAAGATCTATCAGTTCGGAGGAATTAACAAAACTCTGAAAATCTTTAATAGATTCTGATACGACACCATTAGATCTTTCTAAAGGGTTCAAAACCTCATTAAAATCTCTAGCGACAATAATATTGATTTATAATGAACATAAAGGTGCAATCTCTAACCACAAAAGAGATCAATCCAAAGGAGAATTGGGGCCATAGACAATGAGAAGGTAAACTGTGAAATCTGAGCAAGAAACTTGAGAGAGAATCCATTTATTTATACTAGCAATCAAGGAACAATTTAACAGAGAGGAATTCCAGGAAATTAAAAGACCTTCAAAGGCACCCACTGATGGTTCAAAAAGAAAATTAAAATTATTGTGAGGCCGGAACTTTCTCACTATAAAAGGATCCACTTTTTCTTTTTTAGTTTCAATGATAGCAAGTAAGGAAAGATCATGTGCCGATATAAGAGATTTAACAAAGGATTGTTTGGCCCTATTGAGTAGGCCACCCCGAGAGTTCCAAAGTAGAAAGTTAAACATAAAAGACACGATTACCTTGGAATAAATCTGGTTTAACTATTCAGAATATTGTCCTTGACAATGTTAACAATTGTTTCTTTGTGTGGCACTTTTAAAAATGCCAAGAGCTATTCCCATGTTCAACGTCTCTTTTGCCTCCATTTCTTTTAAATGCATGATATTATTGCCTTATGGTCCACGGGCATTATTGTCCAAAATCATTGTTGTTTTTTAGCATGATGCATCCGTGGGGTTCTGTTGTTTATTATGTGGTCCTTCCATGCATTATTTTGGTCTTCCTCTACGTAAAGTATTTACGTAAGAAAGCATGTTGGCTGTTGGAGTTGTTCTTTTTTCTAGTACATTCGTAGCCCTTGAGATTGGTGGGATCAAGCCGTTCAAATTCGTTGGATTAGCTTGTACAGTTTTCTCGGAGTCATGAGGAATGGAGGGGAGAGAATCGGTGCTTGGCTGAGTTTCATTCTGAGCATCCTGAGTAGTGTCTTGAGTGTTATTCACTTCCTGAATTATAGCTAGACCTGTGGTTTGCTTTGGCTTTCTCTTACCATTCCTCTGAGAATTGACATAACATACTAGCTGGTTATCTTGTAGATTTCCCTCTTCTAGGAAGTTAGCCGCTTTAATAATTGGCGGAGTTGACTGGCCTGATTGCTGTTCAGGAGTGTTGTTCAGTTCCTGTGAAGAGCTTAGAAAGAACAGAATGAGTGGAGGTGCAATCTCGTTATCAGATTCACTATCTGAAGTGGAACTGCTATCGGTTTCAGTAGAAGAGTCCTTTGCGAAGGAGAACATGACTAATAGATGGCATTTTGAGATAAAAACAGTGATGGTCTCAGAGTTCACCTTTAGAGAGCATCGATCAGGAATAAGTAAGTCTGCGGGGATAGAGATGAGACATGTAACAGTATCCATACAATGAAGATGACTAAATTCTTTATTGAAAGAGATAAAACTCCCTAATTTAGAAACCAGGAAGTGAATAAGGTCAGTGTTCCAAAAACGAGGAGGGATTCCCCTAAACTGGAACCAGGATAGGTGATTGGTCTGCTTCTTAATATTAAAATTATAATGCAGGTACGATCAGACCAAGTTGGATTAGGAATAGGTTCAGAGAAGGTGAAGGTTGGGAAGGTTGGGGGAGGTAAATCTTTATCGGCCACTGATGCATAAGTGCGTTGATCTCGATGGCCTGGCCGATGGACAATGGATAGGTGATTGGTCTGCTTAGGAGGGTTCTGGGCTTTAACAATAGGTTTGTTAGCATTAGCAGTCCTTGAATTGGGATGAACTGGATGAATTGGGTATCTCGCAGTAAACGCCCTTAGCCTTTGATTGCCGATCGATATGGAATTAATTTTGCTAATGGCAGTGGTGATTGAAAGGTTCTGATGGATTCGGATAAAACCGAAATGCAAATTCTTTCTGTTCCCCTTAACTGACAGGGTTGTGATGCCATGCACTTCATAAGCTATGAAACACTGTTGTACATTATGGAGTTTCCAAGTGAGGGGGTAACCTTCAAAATAAATCACCAAAAGGTTAGGGGATCGAGGTGGATTATTGATAATGGAAGTGTTTGTGAGGGGTTGAGATGAGGAGTTTGGTCTAGGGTTTAAGGATGGACGCTTTTGAGAGAGAAGCTCCATGGTGGTTTTTTTTTGTTTTCGCTGTAACTTTTGTTTGATTTTACTAAACCAAAAAAGTAATAATAATCAACTTGAGTAAACAATTGAATTACTTTTAAGTTAAATTTCTAGCGGTGTATAAAATTGTAAAAATATTAAAATTATACATTTTAGGATTTAACTATTATTTTTAAAAAATTTAAGAATTGTTTTTTAATTTTTTTTTTGTAATTTTTTCAGCATTTCATCTACAACATCGGATGAAAGATAAATATGGAAAGAATTTATAAGTCTCGACATTCAATTGAAAAAATTATTGAAACACCAAAGTATAAAATATTAAAAAAATATAGACGACAAATTTATAGTTACTCTTTTTTATTGAGATTTATTCTCTTTTTTATATAGTATATCTATATTTATCATAATTAATTTTAGCATCTCGTCTACAAAATCGGGAAAGAATTTGTTAGTTTAGATATTTAATTGAAAATTTATTAAGACATCAAAATATAAAATATCAAAAAATATAGACAACAATGTATAATTACTCTTTTTTCATTGAGATTTATTCTCTGTTTTTTGGTAAATTATTCTCTTTTTATACAATATAAATATATTTATCATAATCAATCCCTCGGCATAGCAGGCATTATGCTAGTTTACATAATAATTATCAATTATAAATGTTTGAATTGATTTTCGGGTATTCTATAATATTGGGTTTTTATTACCTAATATTAATACTGTTGTGGGTCCCCCTATCTTGTAGTGCCTACATGTAATGATTTAAAAAAAATTAAAAGTCAAAAGTTGCAGCTTGGTATGAGCAGGTATGGGTACTGAATCTTCAATTTGGCAAATTGGCAAAATTTGCTAAAAAACTAAGCATTATTGTCTATAAATAGGCCAACATTGGCCATTTGCAATATATCCTAAACACACTAACACAGCACACGAGCACTGAGAGCAGAAATTATATCATGAGGTGTGGGTTAGCGGGGTGTGTTTTAAATTCAAGAAAATTGTGAGGGTTAGAGTGTTTGGGAAAAATTCTCTAGGTACTCTTTGGGTATTTTTCTTGGGTTTTTGGTATGAGAAAAATATTGTATTTGTATTGTGTGGTTGCAATAATTTTCTGCATAGTGAATTTTTTTCTCGGTTGTCTTTTGACAACGGCTGTGGTTTTTCTCCGATTTGGAGTTTTTCATATAAATCATTGTCTTGTTATTTCTCTGTAATTATTTGATTATTTTTATTAAAGGTAGTTCCGTGGGTAATAGGGGAATTTTTCCAACAACTGGTATCAAAGCCTTCAAATACCTTTGGTGCGGTGGAGTTTTAGTGTGTGTTTTACACTAAATAAAAGCACAGGAAAAATGTCAACAACTAAATTTGATATTGAGAAGTTTTATGGGAGAATTAATTTTGCCTTATTGCAAGTACAAGTCAAGGATATGTTAATTCAGTCTGGATTGTATAAAGTCTTGAAGGGAAAGCCAGTCCCTTTGACCAGCGAAAGAGATTCAGAAGTGTCCGGCGACAGCAGTGGAGACTCAATAAGGTCCACGATAAGCGATGAAGATTAGGAGGAGGTAGACATGAAAGCTACTAGTCAAATTTGCCTCTGTTTAGCAAAGAATGTTCTTGCTATTATGGTTGGACTATCTACAACAAATAAGATCTGAGATAAGCTTGAAGAATTGTACCAGACAAAGAGTATTTCAAATAGGCTCTATTTGAAAGAGCAATTTTTTAAATTGCGAATGGAAGAAGGTACGAAAATTTCAGATCATATGAGTGTCCTGAATGGGATTATTTCTAAATTGGAGACTCTTGGAGTTAAAATAGATGAGGAGGATAAAGCCCAATGACTCATCTTGTCTCTTCCACCTTCCTACAAACACATGCAACCCATTTTAATGTATGGGAAGGAAACTATAGTTTTCTCAGAGGTGGTGAGTATATTTATTTCTGAAGAAAAAAGAATGATTGGAGAAAACAGACCTTCAGAAAACTCAGTGTTTGTTGTTTGTGAACATGGGAAGAAGAAAAAGAATTCTGTGAAGAAAATTGTATACTGGGGATGTGGAAAAACTGGCCATATAAAGAAGAATTACAAGAAGGGTGGAGCTAGTTCGGCCAATAGCTTCAAAGAAGAAGATGATGTTACCAATATTGTCTCCCTGAAAGAGGGAGATGGTGAATTTTAATAAAGAAAAATATATGTCCCCATGGCATAATTGCTACCACTGGAGATGCCATAAAAGAGGACATATGATTGGTAGCATGTCCACGAATTTGCACACATGCATTGGCTGATGATTATGCAAGGTGTGTGGTGGAACAAAAAGGAATGTCGATGGCTAATGAACTTCCAGAAAATCAACATGGAAGTTGCACCATAATTTATTAGCAAGTTTTTCGACATGGACCGAGGTGAAATTTTTGGAGTTTGTATTAATTCCATGTTGGTATACTATTTATGTTAGAGTATGATAAATCTTATTTAAGAATTATGATTGTCGGTATCAGACAATGTTTCGGTAGCGTGCATTTTTTAAAATCATAGTGGAGATTGTTGTGGGTCCCCCTTTATCTTGTAGGGCCCACATGTAATGATTTAAAAAAAAAATCAAAGGTCAAAAGTTACAACTTGGTATGGGCAGGTATGGGCACCGAACCTACAATTTGGCAAGTTGGTAAAATTTCCTTAATAACTAAGCATTCTTGCCTTGTCACGACCCAAACCCGGGCTACATGACCGGCGCCAGGGAACGAGAAACTATATGCTACCGGAACCCATGGCTAGCCTAACACCTGTTAAATATTATAAACCAACATAATATACCAAAATTATATATTTTGGTTTCACAAAATAAACATAACTCTGCTCATAACATGCATATGTAAGCCATAATACCCAAATATAGTTATAGAGTCACCAACATATATAGCTGAAGCCTCACAAGGCTATACACACCTATACAATACCCATGTTATGTATATAGATAATATAATATCATATAATATTAGTACCATCATAATATAATATATAAATACTTATACAACATAACAACCCATCATCATAATGCAAACAATACTACTACTGCAGCTCTAGATGTAAAAAGATGATCGAACATCGATAATTAAAACATACTTAAACTTGCCGGTGAAGAAGAAGACCGGCGTAGAGGATTGACACGAAAGGTCTGAATAGAGGAATCCTGAAAAAAATAAAAGTTGAGGGGAGTCAGACCCCACTAAGTGAATTAAGTTCATACTTATGAAATGCAACCTAATACACGCAAGCACATATTGACTATATTATAAATACTACTATACATACAATCACACAGATGAATGATCAAATCATAGCATACAAGGCAGAGGATTGAGATAGAACACCTAATGGACTTCTACCCCAACCCAATCGTAATAATTCACTTAAATCCACGCAGGTCTCTTTTCCAATATATTTTGTCTGGCGCCCGAGAAGCCCTCACCAAGCAAGCCCCATAAAATAAAAGCAACTGCTGCCCAGGAAGTCCTCACCGAGTAAGCCGCAGTGCAAAACAAATAAAAGGATCGACGCCCGGGAAGCCCTCACCGAGCAAGCCCCGTCCTATGTTCATACCATACCACATACTTGACTCCTGTGTGCACACAGCCTGGTGACACCCACCAGGTAGCTCATCCGATAACGATCCTCCAGCCGCAAGCACAACAATTCACAACAAAATTCATAGAATATGCATAACATATATATAATGCTAATAATAATAATAATAATAACAACAACAATAATAAATGATAATAATAATGATAATAAATAATAATAATAATAATAATAATAATAGTAATATAATAATCAGAATACTAGTAATATGCATATATGTTATGATAATAATAATAATAATAATAATAATAATAATAATAATAATAATAATAATAATAATAATAATAATAATAATAATAATAATAATAATAATAATAATAATAATAATAATAATATAATGAGAATACTAGTAATATGCATGTATGTTATGAGCATATATAATATATATGTTATGATATAGTATAGATAAATCTAACGGCAATTCACAAGTATGAAATTAACTCATAGGACAAGTGGGCGCCTCTGTGAGCTCCTGAACCGCTAGCTTTGTCTCTGTTCCTGCTACTCTCTACAGAATATATGAAGAATATAATTTAGATAAAGATCGTAACCTAATTCCTAATTAAATCTAGATTTCTATTTAGAACTCAAAACATATAACATTAACTTATATCTATATCACATTATATCATTTAGTTCGTTAATCTCGATATCACATTTTACGAGAAAATTCTATTTAAAATTCGACAGAACCTCCCCTGTAAAACGGACATCTCTCCACGAAGTGAGCCCATCCTACAATTAAACAACACTTCTATAATCACCAACAATTGTCGGATCTACCAAATTATCCGGACTTACCAAACACAGCAATTATAACATCAACCAACATCATTATCCATATTTATACATTATTCAACTTATCTCACTATTATTATCTATTAATTATACTTATTCAATGTCCGATCAGTCCTTAACAGTCCGAATTTACAAAATTCAGTTATACGGTCTAACGGTCCTAATA
Organism: Bocquillonia castaneifolia; assembly: GCA_948193215.1. Classification (NCBI taxonomy): domain Eukaryota; kingdom Viridiplantae; phylum Streptophyta; class Magnoliopsida; order Malpighiales; family Euphorbiaceae; genus Bocquillonia; species Bocquillonia castaneifolia. The sequence goes on from CANYLF014768367.1 coordinate 7,607, forward strand.
TTCCGTTTAATTATTCCGATTGTTAATTAAATCCAATTTGATTCCAATTCAACTTAATTATAGCATATAAAACATGTTTATAACATATAAAACATCTAAACAATCAAATGAGACGTGTAACACGTATTTCGAGAATTTTCATAAACCGACTTCTGGGATTTTTAATTCAAAAACCGTAAAGAATTAGACCGACTCGCAGTTATGGAAGTTGTTCAGAATAATTTTTTAGATTTTCTAAAAAAATATTTTGGGACTGTTTGGAAGTGGGACCCACTGCCACCGCAGACGGCGACGCGTGGGGTCCGCCTCTCGCCGTCTGTGGTGGCCGGAGAGCCCCACAACCACCAGAAATGGACCAATAATAGGTGAAACTCACCAACTAAGCTCCCTATGCTGTCCACACGCAACCAAATGTGGCAAAAACTCCAGATCGAGCAGAAACAGTCCCGCCGGCCCAAAACCTCCGTTCTCTCTGTTCAACGCCAAAACAACAGCTTCACCATCGTGGTCAACACCCTTCCACACCTAAATGAGCCGATCTATACATTTGTAAGCTCCAAACGCCTATTAAATGGTCGGATGTAGTTGAACCACAACGACCGCCAGTGACGGATCTTCCGAGCGTCGTTTCTCCTTTTTCCGGCAATGTCACCAGCAATAATTGGTGTCAATCAACTCGTGGTGAAGTGGGCTTTAATTTGGTTATGGTCTTGAAGGTGGAGATGGCCTGAATCATCGATTTTCGACGGTGAACGACGTGGGTATCTACAATGTAAATTGGCAGAGGTTTTTGTACTGTTTAAGTTATTTGTTTTTAGGTTTTCTTTGCAATTAGACCCAGCAGACACCACTTCCCTTAAATCCACACTTTTTATGTTTTCACTTGAGTCCTTTTTGCTAATTAAAAATTTTCCTTAACTCGATTTTGTCCCAAATTTTTATCACAAACTCGGGAGTAAATTTAACACATTAAAACCAATTTTTAGTTTAAACAGACATTGTTAACTATTATTTTTAATTTTAGATAATTAAAGCTTAATTAATCCTTATAATTAATTCCTGAATTAGAAAATAACAAAACCTCGGAATTACGGGTATTACATTCTCCTGAATTTAAGAACGTACCTCATTGAAGGAACAAGTGGGGAAACTATTCTCGCATATCCTGCTCCAACTCTCAAGTGCAATCTTCAATAGAATGGTTTCTCCATACTACTTTCATCATCGGGATTGACTTGAATCTCAACCGTCTCACTTGGTGATCAATAATAGCCACTGGGTACTAATCATAAGTCAGATCTTCCCCAATTTCAATATTATCCATCTGGATCACATGTGATGGATCTGAAACATACTTTCTCAACATGGATACATGAGAAACCGGGTGGATTTTAGACAACTCTGGTGGCAAGGCCAATCTGTAAGTCACATCACCAACTCTAGCTTTAATTTCATAAGGTCCCACATATCTAGGCTCCAATTTACCCTTCTTGCCAAACCTCATCACCCCTTTCATGGGTGACATCTTCAGAAATACCCAGTCACCAACATCAAAAGAAATATCCTTTTTCTTAGGATCTGCATAACTCTTCTATTGGCTAAAAGCTGTTTTCAATCTCTGTTGTATCAGTGGAACCCTTTCAGAAGTATTTTGAACCAATTCAGGTCTAGAAAGCTGCCTCTCACTAATATTCCAACACAATGAGGATTCACACTTCCTGCCATACAATGCCTCAAACGGTGCCATTTCAATGCTGGCATGATAACTGTTATTGTAAGCAAATTCAATCAACGGAATATTCAAATCCCAATAGCCACCAAAGTCCATGGCACACATCTATAGCATGTCTTCCAAGGTCTGAATTGTCCTCTCGGATTGCCCATCTATCTGAGGGTGAAAAGCTGTGCTAGAATCCAACCTGGTTTCTAGAGCTGACTGCAACTCTCTCCAGAACATAGAGGTAAAACTCAAATCTCTATCTGATACAATGGACTCTGTAACCCCATGCAGACATACTATTTTAGAAACATACAATTCAGTCAACTTATGCACGGTGTAGTTTTTCTTGACAGGTATAAAGTGAGCTGACTTGGTCAATCTATCAACAATCACCTAGATTGAGTCATACCCACTCCGGGTATGGGGTAACCCGGTTACAAAGTCCATCATAATCATATCCCACTTCCACTCTGGGATAGGTAGTGGCTATAGCAATCCATATGGCCTTTAGTGCTCTAAATTCACTTTCTGACAAGTCATGCACTTGGACACAAACTCCACTATATCCTTCTTCATCCCGCTCCATCAGTACATGCTTTTCAGGTCATGGCACATTTTAGTTGCACCTGGATGAACACTGTAAGGTGTATGGTGAGCTTCCTCCATAATCTCTTTCTATAGTTTGTCAATCTTGGGCACACACACCCTAGTGCGCATCCTCAAAATGCCTTCACCATCAACCCTAAACTCTTCTATTGTGCCTTGTTGCACTTGGTACAGAATCTTCCATAACTTTGGATCCTGTGATTGAGCTGCTTTCACTCGGTCCAGAAATACAGATCTTACTCTGAACTGTGCTACTAAACATCCATGCCTATTCACCCACCACTGCAATCCTTGATTAAACGGTTGATCAATCTCCCTGTACAGAGGTCTCCTTCCAACACTGATATGAGCAAGACTTCCGGTTGATTTCCTGCTCAAAGCATCTGCTACAACATTCGCCTTCCCAAGATGATACATTATAGAACAATCATAATCTTTCAATAGTTCTAACCATCTGGTCTGCCTCATGTTCAGATTACTCTGCTGAAATATATACTTTAGGCTTTTATGATCAGTATACATCTCACAAGGTACACCATAAAGATAATGCCTCCAAATCTTCAAGGCGAAACAAACTGCTGCCAACTCTAGATCATGGGTAGGGTAATTCCTCTCATGATTCTTCAACTGTCTAGAAGCCTAGGCCACTACACACCCATTCTGCATCAATACACACCCTAAACCCACTCTAGAAGCATCATAGTACACAGTAAAACCATCAGTCCCAGAAGGCAAGGTCAACACAAGTGTTGTAGTCAACCTCTCCTTTAGCAACTGAAAGCTGTTCTCACAAGCTTCATCCCACTCAAACCTGACATTCTTCCAAGTCAAGTGTGTTAATGGTGCTTCTATTCGAGAAAAGTCTTGCACAAATCTCCAATAGTAGCCTGTCAAACCCAGAAAGCTTCGAATCTATATGACTGTGGTAGGTCTAGGCCAATCCAATATAGCTTCAACCTTCTTCGGATCAACCTGAATTCCTTCCTTGGACACCTCGTGCCCCAAGAAAGTAACACTATCTAGCCAGAATTCACATTTAGAGAACTTGGCATATAACTGCTCCCTCCTTAAAGTCACCATCCTCAAATGTTGTTCATGCTCCTCTACACTTCTAGAATACACCAGGATATCATCAATGAACACGATCACAAATCGGTCTAGAAATGGCCTGAACACTCTGTTCATCAAGTCCATAAAGGCTGCTGGAGCATTAATCAACCCAAAGGACATCACCAGAAACTCATAGTGACCATATCTAGTCCGGAATGCAGTCTTAGGAATATCTTCTTCTTTGATCCTCAACTGATGATAACTTGATCTCAGATCAATCTTAGAAAAGCATTTGGCACCTTACAGCTGATCAAACAAGTCATCAATTCGGGGAAGCGGATACTTGTTCTTGACTGTCACCTTGTTCAGTTCTCTGTAATTAATACAGAGTCAGAGTGTACGATCCTTCTTCTTAACAAATAAAACAAGTGCACCTCAGGGAAAAATACTGGGTCTAATGAAACCCTTATCAAGTAATTCCTGTAACTGCTCCTTCAGTTCCTTCAACTTAGCTGGGGCCATTCTGTATGGCGGTATAAAAATGGGAGCGGTTCCAGGTATTACATCAATACAGAATTCAATCTCCCTGTCAGTTGGCAATTCTATCAACTCTTCTAGAAATACATATGGGTACTCACACACTACTGGCACATCACTCACATCATCTGCTTCAAGGGTTGTATCTCCGACAACTGCTAAAAATCCCTGACATCCACGCCTAAGCAACTTCCTAGCAATGATTATAGAAATTAGATTCTAAGGCATCACACATTTCTCACCTCTGAACCTAAACTCTTCATCTTCTAGCATTCTGAATATCACTTCTTTCATTCTATAATCCAAGGTAGCATAATGCTGGGACAACCAATCCATCCCTAGGATTACATCAAAATTCATCACATCCAGCGATATCAAATCTGTCACCATTCCTTGATTTGTAGTCACTTAATCATTGAAACCTATAGCATCATATGTTCACACAATACTAATATGGCTTGAAATCGATTCTCTAACATACAGAAGTATGTCATAGCTTCGCGCCTCACGTATAACGTAAAACTTCATATCTCTGCCACTTATATCTTTATATTTGGAGGACTTTACACTATTCAGGGTTTATTTAAAACTTTTAAAATTAAATTTATCATTCATAAAATCCTTAAACTCTCTTTTACCTTTTTCTTTGGACTCTCAACACTATGCCCAGAGGCGGTCGACCATACTGAATGTAGATGTAATGAACAATGTGATCGATAGTATAAAAATATGAATATGACCCTAAGTCATGCTATATGGTTTAATGCTATTGAACAATGATGTAATGCATTAAGCTACGTGCAAATTTTATGCATGTTCTTAATTTACTTTTCCCTGGACATAGATGTTGGGTCTTAAAAGCATTTAAAAGAATTAATTTCCAAAAATATTTAATAAAAATGTACTTTTATAATATTAAAACTCAGTTATCATAATGAAATTATATTCAAAAATATAATTCGTGGCCACTAATTATAAAATCTTAAGTTAATATAACAATAAATACCTTCGTAGGTGTAAGTCCTCACAGATATCGAATACTCAATATTTGCAGTTCCTTCTTAAAAAGCATACCCTTATTACTAACGAATCTCTTCAACAGGTTCTCCAAAACTTAACCGCCGTACTAAGATCTTCTATCGTTGTGTAAAACTATTAACTATAACTGGTAAACATCTACACTCTATGTCTATTTCGCTTAGCTATACCAACATCAACCATATAAACTTTAACGACACAAATGAACCTTAGCGGTATGCTAAATTCTAGAAGCAAGGAAGACTCAACCAAATGATAAAGGATCATATGCTGCAGTAGTTTCAAGAAAGACTCTGACTTTCTAAGGAAACAAAACATATATAAATAAAACCATAAGCTCTGATACCAACTTTGTCATGACCAAAACCTGGCTTACGTGACCGGCGCCAGGGAACGGGAAAGCTATATGCTACCAGAACCCATGGCTAGCCTAACACCTATTAAATATTATAAATCAACATAATATACCAGAATTATATATTCTAGTTTCCCAAAATAAACATAACTATGCTTATAACATACATATGTAAACCATAA
>CANYLF014771904.1:0-10153 GCA_948193215.1 Bocquillonia castaneifolia
TGGTCAACAAAAAACAGCCAAGAAATAGCAGAGTATTTTCCTTTTTTTTTCCCTGACAGATTCAAATAAATCTTACAAACGTACTATGATCTGTTTTTGGCAATCAGTTTCATTAAATTGTTTCTGTTTGACAAAAAAAAAAATGCGAAATGGTTCTGCGATTTGCTGTGCTTTTCTTGATATATGGAACATGTATTAGCTTATGGTTTTTGACTTGGCAATTAAACAAAGTTTCGAACTGCCTCGAATGAACTTTCCGCTCACACTTTGATAGAAAATGAATTTAGTAATGTCGACACATGTTAGATATACCATACAATTATTAAATGTATTGTATCATTATCAAAAATATGAAATAGAAATTTCATTTTTATATGGTAGACACAATGCATCGAATAATTTTTCCATTATTCATTGAAATTCTATTAACCCCATACAATTACCGTCTACGAAATTGGATATCTGCATGCAGTTGAGTATGGGTTAGTTAAATTAAAACAATTGTAAATGTATGCTTATCCCACATGTATTAAACTTTGTGTCATTATATTTTTAATTTATTTCAAAAAATTATTGAATTTCAATTTGTTTTTCTAAAGTCACTAAATATTAATTTTATTACACTGGGTGATTATCAACGAAATTCAATAAAAATCATGTCTTATATATATATATATAAACAAATAGTCACAAAAATTTAATAGCTTTATAAAATAAAGGTGAAGTTTAGTCACCCATAGAATTTGCTATTGCAATTGTTACTTTTGAACTGAACTTCCAATCTAATTGACAATTAGAATATGTGTAGTACTTTAAAGATATAAATTAATTGTTTTTGAGTTATGCTTTTAAGTTCTTTTTTGTGGACTTACGTTTTAGTTCTAAGCTATTAATTGAACGCCCTGGTTAAATATTTATAACAAGTAGGGTTGTGCAAAAATTGAACCGGACCGAAAAACTGAACCAAACCAGATAATTTTGGTTCGGTTTGGTTTTCATTTTTAAAAATTTTTTGGTTTTCGGTTTGGTTCGGTTTTGATTTTTTGGTCAAAAAACCGAACTGTAAAACCGACTGAAATTTCGGTTCAATTTTCAGTTTTACCTCCTATACATTTCAGTTCGGTTCAATTTTAAAAAATCAAAAAAATTCGATTCGGTTTGGTTTGGTTTTAACCGAATACACACCCCCGATAACAAGTCAAAAATTTTGGGTGCGCTATTTCCAGAGAGCAAAACTTTTCCCCTAGACAAAATTATCCTTTTCTTTTTGTGTATTCTAGTTCTCTAGAATTGTGTTCCTCCTTCACATAACGAGTTCCACCCCATAAATAGTCGATGGCACCAATTTACTTAAAATATCTTAATCATATTTCCTTTAAAAAATACTTTAAAAAAACCCTTAAATTAACCCCTTTCTATATTTATAAGAAGTGTTTTAAAAATCGAATTGTAGATGAATCGTTAGAGCTACTGATGATTTGAGGTTCAATCGATTCAACCATTTTTATTTATTTATTTATTAAAATCTTACACAAAATCTATTAGTTTACAACACATGAGATTGTGAGAGCCTACTTGAGCCCACCGATTCTGATGCATGCAGCCCAGCTCTGTGAAAGCATCTCCAATGGTAATAAATAAAAATGAAGAGCATATTTTATAATATGGAGAGCATATAATTTTTAAAGACTTTAAATTTTAATTTCACTCTAATAAACTCTTTATTTATAACTCTTTATTGGTTCTTTCAATAAACATTAAATGACTTTGATTTATCTCTCTCTCCTTTTTTTAAATTTAATTTATGTCTCATCTTTCTATCTTAAAAATATGTAAAGAGAGTGTAATAATCTTGAAATTTGAAAACTATTTATAATATACATAGTGGAGTTTCACTAATTACATGTAGCTAGTCAAACTTACTCTCTATTTTATAATTTAATGATAAAGAGTGAATTGAAGCATAATTTTATCAACCCATTCTTTATTATAGATAATATAATATTGTTGAAGAGTTCATTGGAGATACTTTAACACAATTAAATGTAAATTGAAATAGTCAAATAGCCCATGTATAAAGTACAAACCCACTTAACTTATGCCCACTGTACAAATTTTTTTTGAGAGGATTGTACAAATCTGTTTTCCCTTTCTCTTTACTTTGTCTTTTTTTTTTTTTTTTGAACCGCGCGCTCTTCATCTCCTTTCCTCATCTCCTTTCTTCATCTTCTAAATTCTTCTTTCATATTATTTTTATTATTTAAAATTCTGCGTTTTCAATTAAAAAAAATACCATAAAAGACTAAAAAAAGGATAAAGAGGGATTCAATCTTTATTCAAAAAGGTAAGATTGATTTTTTTTAGAAATGTTCAATTTTTCTTTTGGGAAAAGGTACAAAAAGGCCACTAACATTGCCCTTGAAGTTTAATTAAGCCACTAAACTAATTTTTGGCTCAAATAAATACAAATTTAATGCTTTCTGTCCCATGTAGGCCACTTACTTAACAGAAAGACTAAGGGCAAGTCCAACAGTTTTTTCTATTTCACTCCTCAAATTATTATAAACAATACAATATTTGTTTCGAAATTTGTGCATATTCTACTTTTTACTCACTTTTCAAATAAACAATTCATTTATTCATCTAGAAAAATGTGAATTTTTAGGGGAATGAATAGTTGCACAATGAGTTTGATGACCTACATCCAATTTTCCTTAAAAATAAAGATCCAGCACAATTTTCAAGACACAATTTCAAAAAAAAAAACTACTATTCTAATCTCACAAATTTAAAAGCCTCCACTAAGAGGCTCTTGGACTTGCCCTAAGGAGACCAGCTTCCGTTAATCATGTGTACATGTTGACATGTACAACAACAAATGAAATCTCCATTTTGCTCTTCAATCTCAGAACCCATTCTTTCCTTCTCTTAACCATAACATTTTAGCCTTAGCAAACTCTTGATTCTGTACCAATCTCTCTCCTATTCCTCGGAGGACACGAACCACCACCATCATCGAATCGCTAAAGAGCCATTTGAATAACAACGAAATTACAATTCTTATCCTCCAACTGATATATTTTATTGCAGAAAAAGAAAGGGGAAATTAGGGAAAATATAAACCCTAGAAATAAAAGGAGAAATTAATTTGAACACCTCTTTGCTTTATCATCTACAATTTGCACAATGTTAACACCTAATTTTGATGCAGGAATACGGAAGCAGCTCGGAGACCCAGTGATAATCATTCATGTTCTAAAAACATGAATTGAGTTAACATTTGCTTTTTAGAGATTATATTACCTCACTTTGAGTGTGTTATAAGCTTGCATAGTATGTTTTACCACAAAATGTAGTTTTAAGCATAAATAGTACATTTTTCAGACGATTTTCATTATAACTTTTTCTATGAGTGTTCCAATGACTTAAAATTTTGAAGGTTGGTAGTTGAGGCCATTCTGCACATTTTCTCAGTTTTAAGTTTTTACAAAATCGGACGTTTGGAGGCCCAAAAGGGCCTAACGCCACTATGAAGAGTGGAGTTGGGCCCAACGCCAGTCACTCGTTTTCAGTTGCAGAAAGCTCATTTTCGGGCTATTTCGGCCCGGAATGACCCGTACGAGCCGTACACACGTCCCAAGGCTCTGTAGGCTCATATTTTACCAAAATATCCTTTGCTTAAAGTTCAAGTCATTGATTTTCATTAGAAAACTGATTATGGTAACCCTAGCTTAAATTTTAAGCTAAACCGGGTATAAATAAGCTCTTAAAACTAGGTTTTAGGGGAGAGGCAATAGATCATACAAATTTAGGATTTAGTTTCTCATACTAACGCTCTAAGTTCACTTAATTGCCAAAGCATTGCACACGTTTTCATTGGTTTTACACAAAAACTCATAAAAGCTTGCATCTTTTCCATAAAAGAGGTGGTTTTGAAGTTTTGAACTCATTCAAGCAAAGTTCTAGCAATCTTTAATCACTAAAAAGCAATAAAGAAGTCACTCAAATCAGATCTGAGGGTTATCTAGCGCTTCTAGCCAATTTCTTAAGAGGTAAGTCATCTTTTCCTCTGTATTTTCATTGTTTTCATGATTTGCATGCCATGATTCATTATTTTTATTTGTTTCTTTGCTGTATACTTTTATTTTACATGTTTAAATAATGTTTTTGCATGTTTATTTGATTCAAATGCCATTAAATGCCATGTTCATCCACTATAAATGTTGAAAATTATTTCTTTTGCATGTTTCTCTTCAGATCTGAATTATTTGGTGTTATTAACATGTTTTTCATGCATAAAAATCTTTTCTTTTCATATTTTATTGTGTAAAAATTATTTCTTTTGTATACAGATTGTTTCTTTTGAGATTTAATGCGTAAATGTTTCATCTTTTGTGCAAAGTTGTTATCTTTACATGTTTTAATGAATAAAGTTTGTTTCTTTGCATATTAACATGTAAAATCATATTGTTTTATTGTTTTATTATAAAGTTTGCATCTTTTGTACGTTTTATGTTTAAAGATTGAATGTTTTGATGTTTTGCACGTAAAGTTTATATCTTTTTATATTTTTATGCATGCCATGATTAGATCTAGGTTGTTTTGTCATGTTTCATGCATTTTTATATGTTTTGGTGTTTATTCTATGAGCTTTTGTCTTTGTTTGATCATTTTTGGGGCTTAGTAAACCCTGAGAATTGCATTTTTCATCGAATCGTGCATGCTACGTGTCATTAAGCCATCAACGCCACAAGCAGGAGTGGCATTGGGCCCAAACACCTGTGGGTAAGTGGCGTTGAGCCCAAACGTCAGTCCCTTGTGTGTCGTTGCCACTTCTTCAGCTTCTTGGGGTTCTGTTTTGTCAAAGTATATGGTTCTCCAAGTTTATAAATAAGTATCCAGTAGTTTTCACGTGGAATGCAACGACAAGGTAATCTTCTGAACTTCTTTGGTAATGTCTATATGTGTTTTATTGCATGAAGTTGATTGTTAATGTTTATTTGGTAATCGTTTTAGGTCTAAAACGGTAAAAACCCTAGGTTGTATTGTTGTGTTGATTGTTATGTGTTTATTATCACTTATTCATGTAAATTGACCCTAATTAATGGTTGGTAATTATTAAAATTAACTTTTGCTTGGTATTAGAAACTCATCATTGCATGTGTATATGTAAAAGGTATGTTATAATTGTTATATGTTTTATTACTTTGTGTAGAAGGAATGAAGGTTGGTATAATACTAAGAGTATTAGGTCAAGAATCACATGCTAGGAATTGATAAGTCGGAACCATGAATCTCTGGGGTCAATGCACCTTTTGTATTCTTAAGAGGAATAGGGGTGTACACCTTGTAAGATATTCTTGATGCCGGTTCGGGTGGCGACTACCACTTTAGCCCCGCAGCTAAACACACAACGCCGCAGTTACTAGTCATGGCTCAGGCTCTGAGGCAAAACCTCCTTGTCTACACACGATTTGTTTTCAAACCTCTTCAATTCTTTATCTTCCACCCTCTATGACTAATTACACAAATCACACTTTACATCATCTTCTACTCTCTCTCAAGCCAATTGCATAAATCTAGTAACAATCCCTTAAAGTCAACAGCAGTATAATCATGTATTTCAAATGACACATCAACATCTACATGAGATTGTGCAGCAAGATTATAAAACACATGGAAGAAATTTATCAAGTTGTCAATGGAGCAAAGGTGATAAAGCAAATGTGCATCGTGTAGAACAACATAATGTAGTTGCATTTTTATCTTATGGGTATTGGGTGGATTTATATAGATATGATTTTATTTTTTGTGTATTAAAATTGGATGATCTACTGATAAGCTATTAACCTTATGGCCTTCATTAGGAAGAAGCTTCGTCAGGTATGAATTGATTAGAGCTATCTTATGGTTTTTTTTTTTTTTTTTGAGATGGATGTCATCAGTATGATTGTATGAACCAATTAGTGCTATCTTGTGGGGTTTTTTTAGATGGGTGTTGTTATTAATGGTGAATTGGTGTTCATAGGTTTGTTTCAAGAGGTAACAGACTGGTGTGAAATGGGTTGATTGAATTAGGAGAAAATGGAAGAGTTCGAAAGCATAATGTGAATTTTATTGAAATAGTTTGCTTTAGGCTTTATAATCTTTTGTGGTTTTATGTTAACGAAGAAAAGTATGAAATCGAAAGTGCCCAGAAACAAGCAACAAGAATGGTAATTACATGAAAGGATGAACAGGCAAAAAAATCACATGAAATGGTTGAATTATGCTTGTCATTGGAATAACAAATCACAGGTGTTAAAAGTGAGAGTGCTAATCTGATTCTCTTTCTACAGGTGGCATCAATGGCCTTAACTTTAAGCACTATGTTGACGGAGTTTGTCCTGTTAGTGTTCACTATCAAAAGAGTGGCTTACATGAGACAGAAAACATTGAACCTGTATTTATTTGAGCCAAAAATTAGTTTAGTGCCTTAATTAAACTTCAAGGGCAACTTTAGTGGCTTTTTTATACCTTTTCCCATCATACTTTTCAAAACACTTTAAAAGTTTAAGATTACTATTTTATCCCTCCTAATTTAAATCAGTTTGTGCCATATGGGATTATTAGTAAAATAATTAAAAATTGAATTTTTTCATAAAATTTAAAAAATAATAGTGAATAGAAAAATGAGGAGATTAAAATAAAACAAAAAATATGATAGAGGAAATGTAGGAGCTTACTATTTTTAGAAAATAAAATAAAATCACCTAGAGCGCCACGTGACCAACTTCTAAATTGGCTCTTTTAGACACTTGATTACCATCGAATCTAATTTAGTCTGGGATAACCAATTTTATGAGATTTAAAAGTTAGAATTCCGAAAAAAAAACTTTTATTTCAAACAAACACAAAAGGTTTTAAATTACAACTAAATTTCCTAAATTTTAAGAAATTCGTTTATATCAAAAACAATGTGAATGTAAAAGCAAGTAATAAAAACTTCCATTTCTAACAATTTACCCTACTTTTAATTTGAAACCTTTACAAATTAATATAGGAATGACCATAAAATTTTATTAATTTATAGAATTATTATTTAACTCCTTAATTATATTATAAATATTATTTATAAATTGAGTGTTAACTTATGGAGGTTAATTTTACATGTAATTATTATTTTTTTTGATGAACAGGTATTCGGGTCCCTGTTTTACGGTTGACCCAACTAATTCTGAGCAGGCGCTGTTACATGTTCCTCCACAGGGGGTGCTGAAAGAAGTCATGGATCAAACCCGCGACCTTCCCAACAGCACAAGTGGTCTTTGACCAGCTAGGTTGTTACCCCTTGGGTTGTATTTATTATTGTCTTTTAATTTTTTTCAAAAGAAACAATTGGATGGAGATTAATATCCTAGATTGGTCATATATTCATAACTTGAAGTTATTATTTTTTTTCTTTTTTGACAAGCACAACTTGAAGTTATTAATGTTATATTTTATCATTTAGTTTTAAGGTTTTCTTTTCAAATATTCAAAAGGCAAAATAATCTAATCAAAAGCTCTTTACCCTCTCCTTCACATAAGAGGCTCTATTGGACCATTCTTCATCAGTATCATCATCATTCTCGATTTCTTTAAATAGATTCAAGACAAATGCATGAAGAACTTTCATATAATCTGGTAGCAGATCAATGGCATCCATAGTGCACTTAATTAAAAATTAGGATAAAAATGTGAGAGACAATTAATTTATTCAAAACTATGTGTCAATGAATGCTAAAGTAATAACATAGCAAGAATTTTGCAACAATTAGCAAACCTTTCAATTGCAACCGTAAAAAGTTCAAGTTCATGAAATGTGGCATATGATGCATCAGACGTATCATCTATCACTGTTACCAATATTCCATACATAACCATTGTCTGCCGAGCAAGAGTGTATTGAGGCTCAAAAAAGCTTCCAAGAGCCCAGAAATAGGCTTCTACTACTCTCTATCTCTCGCATAAGGAAGCTTTTCAACAAGATTTGAGTTCTTCCACCACCTAAAATAAATTAAAATGACACATTAATTTTATATTCCTAAGGAAAAGGTTAGTTTTTTTTTTTTTTTAGTTTTGAGCCCTTGAACTTTAATCATATTGCATTAAGCCATATTATATTTTTGTTTTGTAGATCTTAGGTTCTTATAGTTAATGTGTATAAAAATAAAAGTAAAAGAACTTGATGCAATATAATTAAAGTTGTGAGCTTAATAAATATAAAAATTTTAAGAGCTTAAAGATTTAAATTTACCTAAGCCGAATGACATGATCAAGATTTCCAAAAAGTATTCATGTGTCTTTTGTTTTTCGGATTCTTGCTTGAATCATATTTAAAGAAATGATTTTTAGATTAAGAGGCTGTAAAAATATTTAAACGAGATAAAAAAAAATATTATATTTTCATTTAGTACTTTGAGTTGTTGTAAATGTATCAACAATAATAAAGAAAATGTAAATTTTTTTAATTCTTATCACATAGTAATTAATTGATTAAAATTAAAGTAGGAATAAAATTTAAATTTCACTAAAGTGTTAAATCGTGAAAAAATTAGGATTTAAATGTAACAAGAAGTATATGCTTTTAGATTAAGAAACCAAGATTCTGCGTGGAGTTTTTAGTAAATTTTGGAGTCTAACATATAAAACTGATTTTGAATTAGAAATACAATACAACCACCCTAAATTATTATGATATGTGGCATGAAAAATATTAATTAAATTATAGAACACTTATATAAAAATATAGATAATAATCTTATTCATCCTACTTTTTTTTTTCTTTTTTTACCAAATTTCAATTATATCCTAACTTTTAAATTATTCAAGCTTGGTTTGTCATGTTTGTGATTTGTTTCAAATTTATCCAATCATATATAAATTTTTTATTTCAAATCTATCTAACCATGTACTTTTTGCTAACACGTCAAACATTCAATGGTACTACTTAACATCATATTGAATACATAGCACTATTAAAAGCATGGCATGTCAGCTTATACATCTATTAGATAGATTTGAAATAAACCGCAAATATGACAGATTAAACTCGAACGATTTAAAGATTAAGATAATTGAATTTTGGTAAAAATGTGAAGATATATAAGACTATTATTCATAAAAAAAATATCATGTGAGTTATTATACACTCTTAAGAAGTTTTTATAAGTATATTGATAAAACTATAGATAAAATTTATCATCTATCAATAAAAGAAAACATAAAATTTGACAATTTAAAAAATAATTTCTCATTATTCATTATGAAATAAGAATTATTCATTATAATATAATAAATAAATATTCAATTCTATAATCTGTAATATATTCTAGAATTAGAATTTTTGTAAGTATATGAACTAAATATATTTTTATATTATATTCTAATGAAAATAGATTCTATTAATTACTATATATTTAATTTAATTATTATGTTTTAATATCATTACTCGAATTAATATCATTTTGACGACGATCCACAAGTGTATGGATTATCGCAGTAGTAATACTCGGAATACGAGGTCAATCCTCAGAGACAAGCGTTTAAATTGATTATTCGATTATAGGCATGAGATGCATAAAAGTAAAATGAATACCCTTGATTGATTGTTTTGAAATCTTGAACCCAATTTTAATTAAAATGCAATTTAATATAAGCAACGTAACTAAATCATTAATAAAATTAAAACTTGAAAAATGAACTTGCAATTAAAATTAAACAAAGTTAAAATGAAAATTGATAAATAAAATCAAGAGGAAAAGCACTGGAGTTCACGAAATAATCTAGTGGGGTAATCAAATTTCCTGGTTCGGGTTCATTCAAGTGAAACTTTTCTAAAATATTTTAATCCTCCATCGAGGCAGAAAAACGTGTTTAATTAAACCAACAATGCAATCTCTCGATGCAATCCGATTAAATAATCAAACCCATTAAGCAAAGTCTCTAAATCAAGCCTAGGTCAATTACTGTTTCCGTATTAACTCTAGACGAGCTTAATTCCCAAATTCGGATTAACAACAATTTCTCAATCAATTGTCAATCCTAAAACACATAATTCATGGTGGCCAATCAAGAAATATGTAATTGAAGTGCTTGGAAATTAAATTGAATGAAAACCCAATGATAACTA